>JAWPHD010005222.1:0-167986 GCA_037043455.1 Cyrtodaria siliqua
TTGTTTGTTTTTTTGTTGTTGTTTTTCGAAATGGACCAAAAAAACGTCAGGGTTGGCGGGTATTCGTAGGTAAGGTCGGGTGACCCGAACCACACAATATTTTTTTTTAGGCCTCACTTATTCATACGCAGCTGTAACACTAGCGTAACCATAACTGAATCACAGGCAGCAGATGTAACACCAGCTTATAACCATCACTGAATCACAGGCAGCTGCAACATTAGCTTATAGCCATGACTGAATCACAGGCAGTTTCAGCAATAGCTTATAGCCATTACTGAACCACAGGCACATGTAGCAACAGCTAATAGCCATGACTGAATCACAGGCAGATGTAACACTAGCTTATAGCCATCACTTAATCACAGGCAGTTGTAACACTAGCTTATAGCATCACTGAATCATAGGCAGTTGTAGCAATAGCTTATAGCCACCACTGAATCACAGGCAGTTGTAGCAATAGCTTATAGCCATTACTGAATCACAGGCAGTTGTAGCAATAATATTAACAATAACATAAACAACCATATTGGTGAAGTTACCACAGCAACCATAAAGGGAGCACTTTTGTCTAACTGACATTTTAACAATAACATAAACAATTATATAACCATATTGGTGAAGTTACCACAGCAACCACAAAGGGAGGACTTTTGTCAAATTGACATTTAAACAATAACATTACCATATTGGTGAAGTTACCACAGCAACCATAAAGGGAGCACTTGTGTCAAATTGACATTTAAACAATAACATTACCATATTGGTGAAGTTACCACAGCAACCATAAAGGGAGCACTTGTGACAAACTGACATTTAAACAATAACATTACCATATTGGTGAAGTTACCACAGCAACCATAAAGGGAGCACTTGTGTCAAATTGACATTTAAACAATAACATTACCATATTGGTGAAGTTACCACAGCAACCATAAAGGCAGCACTTGTGTCAAATTGACATATTAACAATACCAATAACAACCATACTGGTGAAGTAACCACAGCAACCATAAAGGGAGGACTTTTGTCAAATTGACATTTAAACAATAACATTACCATATTGGTGAAGTTACCACAGCAACCATAAAGGGAGCACTAGTCAAATTGACATTTAAACAATAACATTACCATATTGGTGAAGTTACCACAGCAACCATAAAGGGAGGACTTTTGTCAAATTGACATTTAAACAATAACATTACCATATTGGTGAAGTTACCACAGCAACCATAAAGGGAGGACTTTTGTCAAATTGACATTTAAACAATAACATTACCATATTGGTGAAGTTACCACAGCAACCATAAAAGGAGCACTTGTGTCAAATTGACATTTTAACAATAACATAAACAACCATATTCGTGGTTACCACAGCAACCATAAGGGGAGCACTTGAGTCTAATTGACATTTTAACAAAAAAATAAACAACCATATTGGTGGTTAAACCATAAGGGGAGCACCTGTGTTGAATTGACATTTTATAACTCATAACTATTCGATATACATTCTAAACATTTTTTTAGTGTATTTCAATATCTTAATACATTATACATTTCAATTAAACATTGAAAACTTTAAATTAGAAATTCAGCAGTTTGGTCTCTAATATAAAACCTTTCTTAATACAGTGGTTTAATCTAAATCTCCCCCGCAGAGTCGGTATGTGCCACACAAACACACTTACTATGACAAATCTATATTTGATGCCAATATTTATGACCAGTATGAGTTCAAATCAATATATCCTTAACATGTAAAACCTGTGTATATAAGCAGATACCATAAAACAAACACTTCAAAATTCAGGAAACACAATGGACAATTCTGTAAGTCATGACAAGTTTTAAAATATTACAAACTACAAAGACAAGAAATTTAAATGTTCTTTAATAATACGTAAATCCATGTAGCCCCTTGGCACGAAGTGGTCAGTTTGTTTGAGAGAAAATATTTGTATTTCTTGATCCGCAAACATTTGATTAAAGAATATAATTTACTGCTGTCAATATTTAGTTAAGCGAAAAATACAGGTAAAGGTCAATATGTCAAAATACTTTTTATACAAATATTTATGAAAGATGATATGACATTTTTACCAAACTGCTGACACACCAAGATATCTGTATAATGGATCTTATTATATTAAATTATCTGATCAATGAAAATATTAAATTATGGTATATCTGATCATGAAAACTAAAGCATACAATCATTTACTGTCTTTCTTTCATTTTTTTGAGTATTTCAAATATGAATAACGTTTTAGATCAATCATAATCCATCGAGGCAGGTAGTAAATAATTAATTTGTTTTGAGTCAAGATTCCTTTAGAAATTCTAAGAAATCAGAAGACGGATTATCACAAAATTATCCACAGCTGCTCAGTATACAGCAGGCTGCTCACTATACTGCAAGCTGCTTACTATACAGCAGACTGCTCACTATATAGCAGGCTGCTCACTATACAGCATGCTGCTCAATATATAGCAGGCTGCTCACTATTCAACAGGTGGCTCACTATACAGCAGACTGCTCACTATACAGCAGGCTGCTCAATATATGGCAGGCTGCTCACTATACTGAAAGCTCACTATACTGCAGGCTGCTCACTATACACAAGCTGTTCACTATACAGCAGACTGCTCAATATTCTGCAAGATGCTCACTATACAGCAGGCTGCTCACTATACTGCAAGATGCTCACTATATTGCAAGCTGCTCACTATACTGCAAGCTGCTCAATATACAACAGGCTGATCAATATATTACAAGGTGCTCACTATACAGCAGGCTGCTCAATATACAGCAGGCTGCTCACTATACAGCATGTTGCTCACTATTCAGCAGGTGGCTCACTATACAGAAGGCTGCTCACTATACAGCAGGCTGCTCAATATACAACAGGCTGCTCATTATACAGCAGGCTGCTCAATAAATGGCAGGCTGATCACTATACTGAAAGCTTCTCACTATACTGCAGGCTGCTCAATAAACAGCAGGCTACTCTCTATACATCCATCTGCTCAATATACTGCAAGGTGCTCACTATACAGCAGGCTGCTCACTATACTGCAAGCTGCTCACTATACAGCAGGCTGCTCACTATATTACAAGCTGCTCACTATACATCAGGCTGCTCACTATACTGCAAGCTGCTCAATATACAACATGCTGATCAATATATTGCAAGGTGCTCACTATACAGCAGGCTGCTCAATATACAGCAGGCTGCTAACTATACTACAAGCTCACAATACAGCAGGCTGCTCACTATATGTAAGCTGCTCACTATACAGCAGGCTGCGCATGCTCAATATACTGCAAGGTGCTCACTATACTGCAAGCTGCCCACTATAAGCATTCTGCTCAATATACAGATGGCTGCTCAATATACATCAGGCTGTTCCCTATACAGCATTCTGCTCACTATACAGCATGCCACTCAATATAAAGCAGGCTGCTCACTATACTACAAGCTCACAATACAGCAGGCTGCTCACTTTATGTAAGCTGCTCACAATACAGCAGGCTGCGCATGCTCAATATACTGCAAGGTGCTCACTATACTGCAAGCTGCCCACTATAAGCATTCTGCTCAATATACAGATGGCTGCTCAATATACATCAGGCTGTTCCCTATACAGCATTCTGCTCACTATACACCATGCCACTCAATATAAAGCAGGCTGCTCACTATACATCATGCTGATCACTATACAGCAGGCTGTTCCATATACAGCAGACTGCTCACTATACAGCATGCTGCTCAATATACAGCATGCTGCTCAATATAGAGCAGGCTGCTCACTATACAGCATGCTGCTCAATATACTGCAAGATACTCACTATACTGCACACTCACTATACAGCAGTCTGGTCAATATACAGCAGGTTTCTCACTATTCAGCAGTCTGGTCACTATACAGCAGGCTGCTCAATATACTACAAGGTGCTCACTATACTGCAAGCTCTCTATACAGCAGGCTGCTCAATATACAGCAGGCTGCTCACTATACAGCAGGCTACTCAATATACTACAAGGTGCTCACTATACTGCAAGCTCATTATACAGCAGGCTACTCAATATACAGCAGTCTGCTCACTATACAGCAGGCTGTTCACTATACAGCAGGCAGCTCACTATACTCCAAGATGCTCACTATACGACAGGCTGCTCACTATTCAGCAGGAGTTCAGCTTAGGACTATACTGGGTTCACACAATGCATATATATGTGATTTTAGTTATGGTCAAGTACAGAGGTGCTATAAGTTTTGATTGAGCCAACCCATTTACCCCTATATCAAGCATTGTAAGCTGTGTTGTTTTTTACAGTGGCGGGGCAGTGGGTTATGACCAGCCCAATCTTGACTGAAATGGCAAATGTAACATGTAGATACTCTTAACCACATTTATCTGGCAAGTAAACAAGGGAAGGTAAACACTGGGCTGGGACAACACTTGTTAGAGTCGAGGACCCTACAATCTATTGATCTTTGTTTTCCAATCGTTTGACTTATCTTGTAATATCAAACCTCAAGAGATACATCCACTCTAGAGCGTAGGTAGGTATACATGCAACTGTTTTGGGGTTCCTTTATGGCGTTATAAATCATTTATGTCATTGGCTTTTAAAGGAAAATAGAGCACGCAGATGTTGTGGTTTTTTTTACAGTTCCATGTACACAGTACCATACTTTTGGATTTAACAGTACATGTGTAACATACGTAATGATTGATCAAACAAGTAATTAACACATTTCTCCTAGAACTAGAAGTTCTAACCACATACCCAATACCTCAATACTTACAGGGACACGAAAACTTGTAATTAATGTATTAGTAAAAGACAGCTTATTAAAGGCATTTGCTGTAGTTTTCCATGCGCAGCTTTTTTGGGCGACTTCTCTTCTAAAACTATTGGATGGATTTTCCTACAAATTTACAGGAATGTTGCTTTTGATGTCTAGTTGTATTTTTTGTCTTTATTTTATTTTTTTGAATTTATCTTTTGAATTTATTTTTTTTAATTATTTTTTTTTATTTAATTTTTTAGTTTTTGAATTTTTTTTTATTGTCTTTATTTAAATAAAGGCCTATTATTAGATACATAAAAAAGGAAAAATATAGCATTTTGTAAAAATTCCAACAAACTTAAAAAATTTAAGCATAATGGTATGGTTCCAAAAACCAATATTAAATCTCAATATGCATGGTGACCTATAAATTTAATTGAATATATTGTCTAAATATATGTTCAAATAAGTGCCTAGGAAGTTTGAACAAATTCTGTTATTAGGAACATAACAAAAAAGGAAAATATACCATTTCTATATAATTTCATACAAAACTTGGCCTTTTAGCATAGGGGTAGGGTTTCAAATTCTTTTTCTAAACAAGCATGGGGACCTATCATTTTTATTGTACATTTTGTTTTTATATATGTTAAACTATGTGCTTAGAAAGTTTAAAAAAAATTATGTTATTGGGAACATACAAAAAAAAAAAGGAAATTGTATCATTATGGGCTAATTTGTGTATAAATTGTGGTAATGGTCGCAACAGATTTTGTAAAAAAATATAGGTTTTACATAAAGATGAGCTTTAAATGTTATTGTAATTAAATGTTCTTTACTTTAATACAATTTTAGCAGAATTGTGACCAATGAATAAATGATTAGACTTCAAAAAATATCTTATTTAGCTATTTCATGGACTTGTTCAACTTTTTGGACAGATTGACATGACGGTGGCATTACAAATTATTTTTTAAAATTTTAACAAGCATGGTGACCTACCATTATTTTTGCCTTTTCTGTCTATATATATAACAGACTTACTGTACAAAAAGTTTAAAGAAAATCTGTTACGCAAAAAAAACTATAGAAAATGTCTTTAATAAGAGTCAAGTTTAGCAGTATATAATATATATCTTAAATGAATGATGAAACCTGTGTATGTTTGATTCCAAAACACCAATTTACTAATAATTATTTACATAAAGTTTTTGTTTTAACTGTCAATTATATACAGGGCCATCGATCTGCTGATTTTGGGTCCGTTTTTCCCCCCATTTCAGACTCAAAATTCCCCCTTGGAAAAAAATAATAACAAATAAAAACAAAACTTCTGGTATGTAAAATATTGAGTACGAAATTTGTAGACTGTGTCCTGTTTCTTACTTAATCACTTTCATTTACGGCGAATTTGTTGCATCGTCTATTTTTTTCAAATCTAACAGCAGTGTTATTGATGAAGTGTTGCAGAAAATAAAAAAGTCTTAAACTGTTATACAATGTAGTCTGTTTTTTATTACTTAAACATAACACTAAACTGTATGTAATACAAATAAAACATGTAGACTATTTAAAACAATGATTATAATCAAAATTATGGCCACAAAATAATTCCCACTTTCCTGTAAAAGCACGCTAAAATTCCCCTACCCAAGGGTATGGGTCGCAGTTCCCCAAAACAGAGTGAAGGCCCTGATATATTTTGGGTAACAAGGTACTACATAGAAAGGTCCTATCTAAACGGTTTTACCTGCATACCTTAACATGCTTTGACAGATATTTCTGCATGATATCTAGTGTTAGCTAATTAAAAACTGATTTGAATACGCCTGTGTCATTGTTTGTTTTTAGCCATGCCATAAATATTTTACACAATGGCACAATAACTTCTGTAGTGACATTTGACACCATTGATTGATTTTAGATCTACAGGATTTCAAAACCTTTTAACACAATGCACATTTTTTTTTTATAAAATCTTTAAAGAAATACTTCAGTGACTTATATTATAATAATGCCAAAGATCAACTGGTATGATGAAATAAATGCACTTTACTATATATAGAAAAATCAAAATAGTGGTTACAATGTAATTTAATATTCAAGTAAACAGAGGTGGGCAATGCACTAAAATATTCCCACAATGTTTCAACAATGGTAAACTTTTAAATCAATTTCACTTTATTAAATTACACACAATGAGTTAAGTAGCAAGTTAATGGCAAGTTAATGGCACAACTCGTTCTGGACAGAACTGATGGAATGAAACCAGAGCAGCAGACAACTCATGTGTCAGAGTGGAAGCAATCTCACATACAACCATTGAAAATGATTCTTCAAAGGGACACATGGCAATCTTGAATTTTTTAAAAAACATCGCATCCCCGTTAGTTTTTTCTGCATATTTTGCATTTGTTCAATCATTAATATTAATTACAAGAATAGTTAATAACGCAAATTGTTTTTGCATATTATTAACTGTTGATAAAATTGCACTAATACTATATTTAAACCTATGGAAGAATATGAAGTTAAATTGAAAACTCAAAATTGTATTTAATTATATGCAAGCAGGTTTAGAGTAAATACTGGATTAATCAATTGAGATGCTCATTTTAATGGCTTGATAAACTCTTCAACACTGCTGTGTGTCCCTTTAAATGTAAGACTGCTGTGTTTCCCTTTAAATGTAAAGCCAGGTGCAGTACTGAGGAGACATTTTCAACTGACTGCTGCAGACCATCTGTGTGTGTTCAAGTCTTTGTGATGGCAATTTTTATTGCATTTCATTTCCCTCTGAGGCTCCTATCTTAATATGACCTTAAATATGTTAAACAGATCATAAAAAACTCCTTTATCCATTTCTGCACAGTTCATGCTGCAACAGTGAGAGGGAGAAAAGGGGTAAAGCTAAGTAAAGGTGGTAAACCCTTTGCTTGCTTCCGCTCTCCAGGTTCTTTAAAGTTAAACTACTCAAAAGATAGACTGGTGCATATGACAGGCTAGATAACTTCACAAATTGATGGGTTGTCATATTTAGCTTTACCATAACCCTACTCTAACAATAATTTTTGTAGGTTTTCAAATAAACAATATATTAAACTTTGCTGTATATATATAATAAAGAATTTCCAAATGTATATAATAACAGATATATATAAAACTAAATTATCAAATACTTTTCAGGAAAGGTCAAACGTCACCCTTTTAATCGAAATTAAATACATTTTATCAGAAGTGTGTCATAATTTCACCAAACAATGAAATATTACTTAATTTTGTTCTTCATATAACTGGCGACTGTCTGGTCGTATAATCTGATTTTACTGAAACAGATTAAGGATTAATTTAATTGTGACTTTCACCAACGACTTTGTCAAACTTTATCATATTTTTTCAAAGGCATGGTTATAAAATAAAAATCTGATCAATTAAAAGTACAATTTTATTCTCCTATTATAGGTTATTGAATGTGTAAGGCGTAATATTTTTTGGAACGAGCAATCATTATTTTTGCCAAAAAGTTGTTACTAAATAAAGAATGCAATATAATCAAAGTATATTATATTTGTTTTTAATTTAATTTCAAAATTGTTTAATACCATTGGCAAATATTCCAATTATTGTATAGAAAGACTAGAACATACAACACGTTTTTTAAGAGTCAAGGCTGCCATGTGCTCCTCTGAGTTTGAAGAGTTCAATGGTACTAATATTTCTCTCAGATTTCAGAGGGAGTTATTATAAGCCTATATCTGCATAAATTAAACTACCATATATAATACAGCTGCAAGACCTTTTAGGATCATGATTGTTTAATTTTGATGATTTCCATCATGTTAGACAGTTAATAACTGAAATTTCTCTCAGATCTCTGAGGGTATTTCCTGGATGAAGTCATAAAGCCTATATATAGACTTTAAGTATGCTTTAATAGAGACCCATCTAAGTCAGAAGTTAATTCTGTCTCGTTGCAGAATGTACAAATAATTGTGTTAGCCAATCAATATCATTATCACGCCCTGCTTCCGTCCCAGCTAATATATACTAGGATAAATGATCAATTGCTGGTCAATACTTTATTATCAGCAAATATTTCACATACTTTCCATTTTATTGATTAATAATTCGCAGAAAGATAGACTTTATATAGAAACAACAATAAGGTTCTTGAAGAATTAGTGTCTTATCCATCCTTGTAGGATTACTGTCTTATCCATCCTTGTAGGATTAGTGTCTTATTAATCCTTGTAGCATTAGTGTCCTATCAATCCTTGTAGAATTAGTGTATTATTAATCCTTGTATGATTAGTGTCCTATTAATCCTTGTAGCATTAGTGTCCTATCAATCCTTGTAGAATTAGTGTATTATTAATCCTTGTATGATTAGTGTCCTATTAATCCTTGTAGGATTAGTGGCTCATCAATCCTTGTATGATTACTGTCTTATTAATCCTTGTAGAATAAGTGTCCAATCGATTCTCATAGAATTACAGTCTTATCAAGCATTGCAGAATTGGTGTTCCGTCAATCCTTGGACTATGCCGGCTTTAATTTTGGAATACATATATACGTGGAATCTGAACCCTATTAATCAGCTTTAAGGATGGAATCTGAACCTATTAATCAGCTTTAAGGGTGGCATATATATTTGTACCTATTTATCAGCTTTAAGTAATCTGAACCTATTTATAAGCTTTAAGGATGGAATATGTACCTAATAATCAACTTTAATGATGGAATATATACCTATGTCTAAGCTTTAAGGATGGAATCTTTACCTATGTATAAGGATGGAATCAATATCTATGTCTAAGCTTTAAGGATGGAATCTGAACATATTTATAAGCTTTAAGGATGGAATCTGTTTTAAGGATGGAATAGTGTACCTATTAGTCAGCATTTTGGATGGAATCTGTACTTATTAATCAATTTTCTTAAGGATGAAATTTGTACCTTTGAACCAGCTTTAAGGATGGTATTTATTAATCAGTTTTAAGGATGGAATACACGTATATATATCTAACAGCTTTAAGGATGACTGTATACCTATTTATAAGCTTAAAGGATGGATACATCTGTACCTATTTATCAGTTTTAAGGATGAATTGAATTAAATTGGGGTTTTAAGGAGCACCAACACATAAAAGGTTATATGGCACCTAACAGGAATGAACATGCCAGGCTCATCCTCCATGTACATCGAGACAAAATATGGAGAATTGGCCTAGAACCTTCTCATCTGCAGAGCAGCGGAGTTGCTGCAAATTCTATTGCAGGCACTCCATTTGCGCTGGAGCCACGTTTATTGTTTTTCTGCCACTGCTCTAGTGATTTGAGCGAGATGGCACCTGAAACAATGCAAGGGTCATGATGAAGACCTTTAAATGAGCATGAACAAAAAATGATAAAATGAACATGAATTTTAAGGATGGGTACAGATGTACTTACTGTGGAATCATTTAATTTCGTGGGCATTAAATTTCGCGGTTCTTTCTAAAAAGACAATTTCGAAGGGACGCAAATTCGCGCATTTCTGATTTTCGAAAAAACAACCAAAAAAACGTAAATTTGTCCATGTTAGCCTAGTGGAAAAACATCCGGCAGTCTGTCTGATTACGTCACTCATTGCCTGTCGCATGTCAAATTGCCCAATTAACCATGGGTCATTAAATATTAAACACATCCAAATAACTGAGATAATGACACCATTGCTTAACTTTACTAATCATTTCCTGTGTTTTCTAGTAATCGGTCCTACGTACGACGCACGTTTGACTGGTTTATTGATTTGTTATTCACATTTTACCTCGGCTAATACCGCTTGAGTCATTGAAAAGATACAAAATTTGATAGCTATTTTTTTCTTGTTTTCAAAATACAATTTATTTTATTCGTGTTCTGTCCGTTTCAAGTATGTTCTTGTTGATCAAATATAACACATAATTTCCGTGTTCAATGTAATGAGAACCCACCCAGTTGTCGAACAAATAGAACTGAGTACTCGGTAATTGATGACAAACGATAACAAACGTTTACCATTCGTCAACGATTTACCAGTGCACAACTGCGAACGTAAACATCGGTATACTCGGCCGTTTTCATACACATTATTCAAACTTCTGGGCATTAAATAGGTTTAAGATGCTTGGTCTGACCATTTGTTGCTTAATTAGCTGCAACAGCATATCAATTTGTTGACCATTTACCTGCTTGACTATGATTTCAATGACTGTATTACCTAGTAGTGGTACCTTGTCATGTCAACCATACTTAACGCTGATTAATAGTTGCACGAGTATTCCATACTAAACGCTGATTAATAGGTTTACGTGTATTCCATACTAAACGCTGATTAATAGGTGTACGTGTATTCCATACTAAACGCTGATTAATAGGTGTACGTGTATTCCATACGAAACGCTGATTAATAGGTGAACGAGTATTCCATACTTAACGCTGATTAATAGGTGAACGAGTATTCCATACTTAACGCTGATTAATAGATGCATGTGTTTTCCATACGAAACGCTGATTAATAGGTGAACCAGTATTCCATACTTAACGCTGATTAATAGGTGAACGTTTATTCCATACTTAACGCTGATTAATAGGTGAACGAGTATTCCATACTTAACGCTGATTAATAGGTGCATGTGTATTCCATACTAAACGCTGATTAATAGGTGAACGAGTATTCCATACTTAACGCTGATTAATAGGTGAACGAGTATTCCATACTTAACGCTGATTAATAGGTGAACGAGTATTCCATACTTAACGCTGATTAATAGGTGAACGAGTATTTCATACTTAACGCTGATTAATAGGTGCATGTGTATTCCATACTAAACGCTGATTAATAGGTGACCGAGTATTCCATACTTAACGCTGATTAATAGGTGAACGAGTATTCCATACTTAACGCTGATTAATAGGTAAACGAGTATTCCATACTTAACGCTGATTAATAGGTGAACGAGTATTCCATACTTAACGCTGATTAATAGATGCATGTGTATTCCATACGAAACGCTGATTAATAGGTGAACGAGTATTCCATACTTAACGCTGATTAATAGATGCATGTGTATTCCATACGAAACGCTGATTAATAGGTGAACGAGTATTCCATACTTAACGCTGATTAATTAGCAAATATTGGTTACTACTCATTTGTTCTTGAGACAGGGAGGCAGGGGTCTAATTAGCAAATATTGGTTACTACTCATTTGTTCTTGAGACAGGGAGGCAGGGGTCTAATTAGCAAATATTGGTTACTACTCATTTGTTCTTGAGACAGGGAGGCAGGGGTCTAATTAGCAAATATTGGTTACTACTCATGTGTTCTTGAGACAGGGAGGCAGGGGTCTAATTAGCAAATATTGGTTACTACTCATGTGTTCTTGAGACAGGGAGGCAGGGGTCTAATTAGCAAATATTGGTTACTACTCATGTGTTCTTGAGACAGGGAGGCAGGGGTCTAATTAGCAAATATTGGTTACTAATGTGTTCTTGAGACAGGGAGGCAGGGGTCTAATTAGCAAATATTGGTTACTACTCATGTGTTCTTGAGACAGGGAGGCAGGGGTCTAATTAGCAAATATTGGTTACTACTCATGTGTTCTTGAGACAGGGAGGCAGGGGTCTAATTAGCAAATATTGGTTACTACTCATGTGTTCTTGAGACAGGGAGGCAGGGGTCTAATTAGCAAATATTGGTTACTACTCATGTGTTCTTGAGACAGGGAGGCAGGGGTCTAATTAGCAAATATTGGTTACTACTCATGTGTTCTTGAGACAGGGAGGCAGGGGTCTAATTAGCAAATATTGGTTACTACTCATGTGTTCTTGAGACAGGGAGGCAGGGGTCTAATTAGCAAATATTGGCTACAACATTTGTTATTGAGATAGGGGGATCTGATTAGCAAATCTTGGCGACTTAATTTCTTGTTCTTTGAGAGAGTGTTTGATTTTCTCAAACTAAAATGCTCTTCCTGATTTGTGCCAGGCCTGATTTATAAACAAGTACCCACAATTCACCAATCCTATTTCCCCCGTTTTGACCTGAACCTCCAGTCTTGAACCCTCTTTAAAGCATCATGTATATATATAGATAAAAAAAAGTTTACAATTGTTTAAATAAATGATCATATGTACTTAAATATTCTAGAACTCTCATGTTCTCAGAAGTTAATAAACAACTTCAATAATTAAGAACAGATGGCATAATAAAAGGGGACAGTTAATGAAAAGTCAACACATCATACCAGGTCATGTTCAGACAGCAACCTTAATAACTGAAACACTGCAATGTTATTATTAAATATGACACTTGTAACAACTTTATAGGTATAATTTTGTACATGGTAAAATGGCTTACCTTTTTTTCAATGCTCCTTGCTAGGGTCATCAGCCCCTCCCCTGGTGATGGTCCAAGGGAGGCTGTGCTGTCCCCTTTTGTATCTAAATCCATTATTTATTGTATTCCCTTATTCCCATCTTCTAACTGCTTTCTGTTTTAAATGTTGTATTATTCTGCGTTTCAAAGGTCAAAAAAAATAATATTGTTGTAAGATAATCCTTTTGACTTTACAAAATATTGATTTAAACCAGACTTATATGCAAAACCTATACATAACCATTTATTTACATGTATTAATTTTCCTTAATAAAGGTTAGCTTTATACACACAAGTGTACATCCAGATATAATAGTTTGATATAATCCAATTACACTCTCAATTTAATGGTTCCAAAACATTTATAAGGTTTTAATAAATAATCAATAATCCATGTTTTTGTCCCAGTCATATATTATATTGTACCTATATATACACTAAAATACGCATATTTTCTCTCAAAGGGATTAAAAACGGCTGTACCGAAACTTCGAAAATATTTAAATTGTGAATTAATGAAATGCACACAATTCCATGTCAATGTTTTCTTATGTTGCCCTCCTCGAAAAAAATGGGGGCGAGAATATGGTGGAAAAACAGAGAAGAGAAAAATGAAAAGGCTGATTTGTTGTGTATTGGAGAGACAATCAGCTCTAATACCAGTGACAGGATTAAACTTCTGAAAATATACTGACTTGCAAGTGGAATCCATATTTATACATACAAGAATATCACCATATCAGCTCTAGATACATTATACAATAATAATACCTGGTAGTAAAAATTATAATACAATAAAAATAGTATAAACTACAATATATAAAATAATAGATTAATTGATAATATGGCAAACAATAAAATAACTAGAACAAATTTGACGGCTTGCCAGTGCAAAATACCCACGTTATCTTCACACAGGTCAATTCCCTTCCGTAACTTTTAGCCTATAAAACAGAAACTAATTACATTGACAAACATAAGACACCAACCATTATTGAATATTTACTAAATAAAACCAAGACTGTTTGATGGAATTCAATAGAGGTACAAAAATGGAAGTACCGCTTTGTGGGGTTGAACTCGTGACCCACACTAAAATTACACTCGGAGTTTTAAATAATAAATCATTTGACATGCTGTGTATCTCTTTCATAGACGACTATTATACCAATTAATGTGGAAAAGTGTGAAAAAATTACACCATAATTGAATTATTATTGTATTTGATGCCCCTTCCTCCAGGCCCCACCGATGACATAGGAGGAAACAAATGTATACAGTGTAATCCCATCATCATAATGTTTCATTTGAGACATAATTATCAAAAAAAAATAATATTAATAATAATAATTATAATTTGTTTTTTTTAAAAATCCCCCAAATCCTCCATCATAAAAATCAACAGTCATACATAGCCTAAAATGTGCTGAAAAAATACTTTAAAGACCAAAAAACAAAAAGCCATGCCCAGTCATTTGCAATTTAATCAGACTTTGTTACAGTAGTCACCCCATCTGCACTGTAATCATGTTTACAGCGATATAAAGCCACCAGATTTTACCAAAGTTGCTTAACGATTTCAGATTTATGTGATCATTTCATTGAACTACTTCATACACTAAAATTAATTTATATTACCTGGGGTTAAATATCTGTCAGAGAGTTTAATCAGTTCTATGCCAGCATCAAAGCAGGTGTTAATGACATTATGTCTCTTTCAGACAAACAATTTGCATGAAATCTACTCATAATTTTAATTCACCACACGTTAAAGAAAATGCGATTATTTAACGTGCTTCATGGAATTAGGCATTCACTACTGGCTTTTAAAACTGCATTAATGTCGAAAAAAAAATGTGAATTTATTTCTTAGTTACATATTTTCCTATCGCAATAGTACCAATGATCTGCAAGAGAGACAACTATTGCAAGACATTGGAATAGCCAATATCTATTGAGACACAAATAATGTGTGCGCAGTAGCTCCGTCTACTTATAAAATAAAGTTTGTTAAAAATTAGAGGCTATTTTTTCAACAGAAATTATCAAGTGAACATAAATATTTTGTTGTGAAAATCAAAATATATAATTTCTTTCTTTTCAATGATGTACTTAACACAGCATATGCATTACACTATATGTGGATTGCCTACAAGTTTTAGAATCAAAAAAAATAACACTGGTTAACTAAATACACCAAACTTGCCAAACTGTATATAAATATTATATCTCTAGCAAGTCGTTAGTTGTTCATAGCATGTCGGGGCAGGTTCCAAATGTCCCACCATTTTAATCTATACTCTCCATACTCCATTCTGAAATTCAATCAAGCGCTACCAAGATACATAAAACCTGTCCGTTATTTATGGTACTTAGTATATATACTACACCCTGGATTAAGTAATATCCTAGCCATAATCATTCAACCTACAATACACCTTGTTTGTATTTATTTAAAAATATCGGAGTAAACAAATACCAAGGACTTTATCGCTAACTAGTGAGATTTTATCTCTCGTTCCAAATGAATATCATGAAAGTCTTGATTAGTCTCACAATTACGTGTCTCACAATTATGTGTCTTTCAAACAAAGTCCAAACATCTAGAACTATCTGTAAACTACTCACATTAAAACTTGGAATTAGAATAATAAAAATAATAAGAAAGCATTGATATATTAGTATTCAAGATTGAAACTATAAATTGTCATAAAAGAAGTCATTTATAACTTTTCCCCTTGATTTGTTCACAATTCTGTATTATAGTACATCAGTACATCATTAATTTTACACAAAGTATATTGTTTTCATCTTCGACCATATATATTTTATTCTATGATGGCCTTGATCAATATTTGTAGAATTAAAGATAAGGGGAACAATACATTTTTGCAGATGAATGCTTTTTAAACTATAATTACCATATATATATATCCCCGTATAAACCACTCACCCTCTAATTAACCTCCCTCCCCCTCTATGTAAAACATGTGACCCCTGAGGTAGGGCCAAATTTGACTCCAGTGTCACCATTTTAACAATTGGTAGAGGACCATAAGTTTGTAATAAATGCAAAATATTTGACCTCAAGCTCTTGTAGTTTCAGGTAAGAATATTTTTAAGTGTTGCCCTATATAAGTCTATGTAAAACATGTGACCCCTGAGGCGGGGCCAAATTTGACCCCAGGGTCAACATTTGAACAAACCTGACAATGAAGCTGTACTGAGTCAAAATGCCTTGCTAACGGTCACAAAGTGATAAAGCAGTGTCCAAACCAGCTAACTCATTAATACCAGATTTTCCTGGTTCAATGACTATAATTATATAAAATTTAATGTCACTAGGACTATACATAAAATTTAATGTCTCAAGATAATACTTGGGGCAAAACCATTATTGATTCTACAAAAATCAAGTTTTCACTCGACATTATTGAAAATCCAAATGCCATTATACTGTAGAATAGCAATTGTACAACCTTTACAACATAAGATTTTTAGTTTAAAATTTATGTTTCTGTATTATGATATTCAATAGATGAAAACGAGACTAATGTCATGTATTTTACTTTATTTAATAAGTTTATAATTTACATATTTATATCAAATATACATACTCATTATAAAGATCTGAACTAACTCGCTTTTAGAAAAAAGTAAAATCATTTGCTTCCCTATGTTTTCTGTCAATGGTCTTTAGAAATGTAATGGACTTATTTTTTACAAACTTATTGTAAATCAAGGGGTGTCAGCATGTTAGATATGACTGGTTTTCAAACTTTTCCAGGCTTTTATAGAAATAAACATTTTGAATAAGTATGGTCAGTATGAAAAATGAAAGTCCTAGTGTGTTAATAAGCAAAACATGAAGTAGCTACAGATTTAACAAAACAAAATATAGCATCTTCAATAAATCAAGGGCCATAACTCTGGTGTTTGTAAACCGATCCAGCTGGTTTTTGTTAGAGCTTTCATTAATATCAACAATCTGGCAGAGTTTGGAAAGGCCTAGAAGGAAAAGGAATGTGCTAGAGCATTAACAAGACAAAACAAGAAAATCAGTAGAACTGATGGATGCTCCCCCAGATGTATCCTCAACTAATTGTATGGTCATGTATCACTCAGCAGAATTCAATTTGAAATATATCGGTAAAGAGAAAGCGGTATATGTATTAGTAGTTTTTGAGCTCCCTCTATAACTGTGTGAAGTTTCATTGCAGTCCCATTAGTAGTTTTTGAGCTCCCTCTATAACTGTGTAAAGTTTCATTGCAGTCCCATTAGTAGTTTTTGAGTTACTACGCCTTGCACAACAAGTTAGAGAAACTCCACTCTGTAGCGAATCAAAAGTTTGTCTGTGTTGTACTGACTTGACCTTTCTCGCCTCGTTGAAAACGACAAGTGTTTACCTGGACATGATCAAAATTTAAAGCGCTACAAGACCCTGATTTGACATCAAATTGGCATTTTTGAGAGCCTGCTTGATTAGTTCCGATTCATGCAAGGTTCAATGTACATATGATGTTAAATGAACATTAACTTCCAGAGTTATCACACAGTGTATGTCAATGTGAGGTCTACCCTCAACTTTGTACTCTCCTTGCATGCCATTTTGAGGGTACTTTGCTCCCAGCGATAATGTTTGTGCTACAGCTAGACTGGCAATAAATGAAATCATCCTGTCCTCAGTAAAAGGCAATAATGAGTTCTGCACATCACATGACCCAATAACCAATTTTATCAACCATACTACATATTTCAGTATTGTGCAATATTCATGTAGCAGTTGGGATCACACATAACATAATAGAGCCCATTCAGTTCATACTGCCTATGAGATTAGCAGGAGTGTCTGCAAATATTGGCCAATGGAAACGGACGATTTATACATATGATATACTATTTTAGCACATTGTGCTCTTCTGTTACACCCTGCACCAATGTGACTTCCTGAATCCAAAAGGCCTATTTGTTTGTAATTGTTAAATGTAAGTTACACCCAAAAACCTTAGTAGACACTCCTCATGTTCAAATGTTGGTGCCCAATTCTTTGCAATTTTGGCGGCAACTTTTAACTGGATCATTTATATAAAATCTTCACGTTTATTTGCTTTTACCCATGTTATCATGTATACACTGAAGTATCATGTAATACACATTCATATCTCAAAGATAAGTGAAATAATACTTCAACTTGGTTTTGAAATGTGGCGGCCATAAATTGTTCGATATAATTATGATATAAACCTGAACATCTTGTTTATCATTATGCAGCAATTTTTATCTAAAGCACAGCAGTCATACATTATTTTTTGTACAAATTGATGTCTTTTCATATCTTCTTTATTATTTTCTTCACAATGTTAAGTTTCTTAATAACTGTTTATCTGAATGTACATAAAGATATTGAGCTTATTCATATAGTAGAGTATTCATCTAACATGAGTAAGGCTTAAGAAATGTTTTAATAATTTTCACACAGTTAACAATACCCTTGTCAATAAACATTCAGAAATCAGAAAGCAGTATCTGCTGGTGAATATGAAGGGATTCTTTACTGAAAGATTAAAAGCAAAGATCTGACAAGGTTTTAGAGAAAGTTACAATATATGAAAGACAGCCTCTCAGAATGATAGACAAACGGACAGACAAACCACCTACAGCATTATGACAAACATCAAGTGTATTGTACAGCTTGATAGATAAACTGTGTAAATATAGAATTGATTTATTTACATGATATCTATAGCTTATGCAAATCACTCTTATAGTGCAGATGACAGCATTCGAGGTGACTGAGTATCAGATGACAGCATTCGAGGTGACTGAGTACCAGATGACAGCATTCGAGGTGACTGAGTACAACACATTCAATGTTCACACTACACTAGAAATCTGGGAACTGACCAGTGCATAAGCCAGCCAACCGCTGCCAATATTTGGTGGAATGGATGGAGTAAAAAATTGTTTTGGCTAAACTAAACTTCCAAACTCATACTTTCTCAATATTGTTATGTTTTGTATACATTTATAGAAGAAAGATATCTAAAATGCACCTTTTTCACCTCTATCTGTAAAAAATAAATTGCCCCAAATTATTTTGCACACCCTGTTTGTCTTGAATTTCTGCCTAAATCTCTAGAACTGACCACTAATAAGACAAGAGGTCAATGACCTTGAGCTCTACTGATAGATTTTGATAGCCAGATCAGCTATGGGAACCTGCAAAGTTTTATGGAAATAAGACCAACACTTTCAGAGAAGCAGAATCAAAATGAATTTTGTTTAGGACCAATTACATGTCATGCCAGTCATTTTAGTACAGGTTCCAAATCAAAACCACTTATGGTTTTTGAGTAGTTGCTCCATCTCGAATTTCCGGCCAAACTGATTTTTACTTGGGACTTACTGGACATTAAGACCAACATTCCTGTAAAGTTTTATGGAAGTTATTTTGGTAAAGGTACCAAACCGATACCACTTATGGTTTTAGAGAAGTAGTTGCCAAATGACTGATGAGACCCAGACAGTGTAAACCCTGATCAGCCTGAAAAATGCCGTTTTAGTCATTTTGGTAAAGGTTCAATATCACTTACAGTTTTTGAGTAGTAGTCGCCACAAAGTTGCATTTTTAAAATCTATTTTTAGCAGTGGCAGACATCTTGAATTTTTTACCGATCTGAATTTTTGCTAGGATCAACTAGACATCAAGAGCAACATTCCTGTCAAGTTTCATGAAATTCCATCAAGTAGTTTCATGAGTAGTCGCCACAAGCTTTTCCTATATAACTCTATGTAAACAAAGATGGTTACTGGTGGCCATGTTTGACATCCAATCAAAATGAATCTTGGTTAGGACCAAGTACATGTCGCACCAGTCATTTTGGTAAAGGTTCAAATTCAATATCACTTACGGTTTTTGAGAAGTAGTCGCCACAAAGTCGCACTTTTAAAATCTATTTTTAGCAGTGGCAGCCATCTTGAATTTCCTACCGACCTGATTTTTTGCTAGGATCAACTAGACATCAAGAGCAACATTCCTGTCAAGTGTCATGAAAGTCTATCAAGTAGTTTCAGAGGAGTAGTCTCCACATTTTTTCCTAAATAACTCTATGTAAACAAAGATGGTCAACAAAGACGGCCACTGGCGGCCATGTTTGACATCCAATCAAAATAAACTTTGGTTAGGACCAACAACATGTTGTGCCTGTCATTTTGGTAAAGGTTCCAAATCAATATCAGAAGAAATATAGAAGAAGTCGCCACAAAATCGCATTTTTAAAATCTATTTTTAGCTGTGGCGGCCATCTTGAATTTCCAGCCTAACCTGAATTTTTGCTAGGATCAACTAGACATCAACATCCTGTGAAGTTTTCTGAAAATCCGTCAAGTAGTTTCAGAGGAGTAGTCACCACAAAAAAAAGTTACCAGACAGATGACGGACTCCGCACCACAGCATAAGCTCTGCTGATCTTTGATCAGTCGAGCTAAAAAACAGAGAGAACATCAAATTACAGACAACTAATGTTAATGACTTATGAAGCCTACAGTGGTACACCTTCAAAACAAAGAAATCAGTTCCAAATTATTAGATCTATTTTATTGTCAAAAATCTCAGAAAATATAAAACATATATTTGTGTAAACTACTATAACAGTTCTTAATGATAAAATCAACCTTTGCAAGTGACATCAACATATTTGAAGAAAATTTATTCTACAAACATTCAGAAACAAAATCATACATAATTATATCACCATCGCTGGATACTGGGAACCAGATGTAATAATTATATCACCATCGCAGGATACTGGGAACCAGATGTAATAATTATATCACCATCGCTGGATACTGGGAACCAGATGTAATAATTACATCACCATCACTGGATACTGGGAACCAGATGTAATCATGTTTTTGATTGGTACTACTTGGTCATAAAACTGCACTCAGAACAAGGGGGATGCCTCCAAGAATACTTCTTTCTTTTTAAAGGGGGTACATCAGGATTTTTCTAGAAACATCTTAAATTATAAAATTGTTCCAGTTCATGATAAAACACATATCAATCAAAATATGATGTTAGAACCATTTTGTTAAGGTCTAAACTTGAAAACACCATATAGCTAGGACAGAATAGGATGTAAAATGCTGAAATCAACCCTGGTGCATCACCTAGGATACTTTATAGCATTTTACACCAATTTGGAAAAGTGTTGCTAAAAAACAACATTTTGAATATAAAGAAGCTCTTGCCAGACATTTAGTCTTATTTTCTTTGAGGATTATTACTGCAAAACTACATAAAATATCAAAACTGGAAAAAGGGCTTTGAACACATCAAAGAAAGCCGAGACGGATTAAAGCTAATTTGCAAAAATGGAGGTGCAGACAATCGGTGTTTTGTTTAATGTTTTGCTATTATGTAAGTATATCCCTAACAGACTGAGAAAACTGCTCTTTCTGAAAGACTTGAAGTTTTAAAGAAGTCTTGTACAGTGGCATCAGTTACTTAAATGTCTTTAATTTGAAATTAGCCAATTTGTACAATAATAAAGATACTAATTACTATTCAAACTTATAATCAATCTCCAATCTAAATTGTGACAATGAACAAAGTGACCCCTATGTATTTGTCAAACACACATAAAATGTTGTGTGTACACATTTGAGAGCCATACACACACAATATGTTGTGTGTACACATTTGAGAGTCATACACACACAATATGTTGTATGTACACATCTGAGACAATGTACTAGTTAAATACATAATATGGCAATCAAGTGAAATCACAATGGCTGAGTTAATTAACACTCAACTTGTTTAACAAAAGTAATGTAACTAAAACTAAAAGCAATCTAAAATATTGGTATGTATAACATTGCAACATAATAAAATAAAACAACTTAATACATATAATTAACATTAACTTATTTTAATGGGAAAAAAGAGGTGAAGTAATGAATTAACAGAATACAGAAATAATTTATCACAGCAAGAAATAAAGAGCACATATGCATGACAAGCGAGGAGATTCCTATCCAGCAACACAACAGAGAATATATGAACAGTGCTCCCCCTTTAGAGTTACTTGAAGTATATATATTGCTTTTAAACATTTTACCTCTCTGTGCAGTTTTTGTAAACTGTTAAACTCATGAGGTCAGTTTAAGTATTTCTTTGGGTTCGAATCCCACTGGGAGCTCGACTTGTAAGTGAGGAAGTGTCGATTCTTATGGACGGCAGGAGGTGTACAGTACTGGTTCTACCCAGGAAAAGTAGGTGTCTTCCTCCACCACAAAAAAATGACCGCATATATAACCTTACATGTGTTGAAAATGATGTAAAACACCATACAAACAAACAAACAAAAAAGCATTTCTTTCTTAAGAAAAAAATGTCAGCAGAAACAATCATAGTTGGCGATAAACTTCTGGATAGAACAGTAGCAAAAAATTATCCTTTCTACTTCCATCATGTTTATAATCAACCGAGATAATAATTTTTACATGTTTCACTGTTCCTTTCGTAAAAGGTTAGTTTAGAAACATTCTCTTGCATTTAAAAGACCCTGTAAGGTAAACTGCACCAATAGGACCAACGATGCATTCTGATGCCATCATTTCCATAATGAAGTGTTGACTAATCGTGTAACATATAATCTTGGCTGTTTTCTTTAATATGTAGAAGGCAAAGTATGTGTGCTGAATGAAAACTTGAATAAATGCATACAGGTGGCATGATTGGGGAGAGACTTCCATTTTGATCCCATAGCAGACTATAATTATAGAATCTTTCATGGATATCCGGTGAAGATCGGAAATTCCAACACGAGGTATAATTGCTTTTATCAGAAAAAAGGCTCTGCCGAGGTTCTGATTAAAACAGTTATACCGAGAGTTGGAATTTCTCTATCTGAACAGAACCGGATACCCATGATTGATTATTTTTCTTGCATATCATTTATATTCTGCACATTGACGTCGTTAACTACTAACGTTTTGCATGTTTATTTACACAATGACGTCATGCAACTGTCATTGTTGATATCAGTACGCGCCTGTTATCTTCCCTCATGTGTAAGATCAGACCTTCCATCATCCATGTAAAACGCGGATAACCTTGTCCAGTTTGCAAGAATAAATCATTATATATCAGTAAGTCCGGAATGGGGGAAATACTTCCATTTTGAGTTCAACAGCAGAAGAGATCATTATATATCAATAGGTCCAGAATGGGGGAAAGACTTCCATTTTGAATCCCATGTCAGACTGTATTTCCATTGGTGAAGCCCATGTCAGACTGCATTTCCAATGGCTCACCTGAAGTGTTTACATTATTGTCTACATGACACATGCAGTCATTGGACCAAGTGTCATTAGACAGTTTAGGAAGAACAAATGTTTGGCTTTCATTTTCTTTAACATGTTGTGCAAACACCAACAATTTATTCCTTGATGAATCTAACTGTCTTGATAAAAGTTTCAGTTATATATTTTGTAAAGTCAGAATTCAAACAACACAGAACTACTGGTAGCACACAAACTTAGCTTAAGGTCTAAAAAAAAAATTTGTGTGGTTCGGGTCACCCGACACTACCTACGAATACCCACCGACACTGACGTTTTTTTGGTCCATTTCGAAAAAAAATAATATATATATATAAAGTAATAAAGTATATATGTACACAAGTGAAGAGCAAATAGAAAACAATTTTAATTACAGTAATTATAGTACATAATTCAATGCATCTTCTTTGCATTCATAAAAAATCCTTAAGAAAAAAAAAAAATCCGACCTACCCTACCTACCAATTTTGAACATGTTACCAGAACCACACAATTTTTTTTTTAGGCCTAATAATAAAAACTTACTTTTTTGTATTGTGTTACTTATCGTAATAAAATTCAATTTACAGGCAAATGGCACAAATTAATGACAAAAACTATATGATGATCAAGAATGATATTTACATATTTTGTTATATATGTTAAAAAAAAACTACTTAATTCCAGAGATCTTCAATATTTCTATTGACCATATTTATATTAATATATTATGTAGGTACATGATACTTGCAACAGGGTAGCTGTTAAATAAAGCTGCCATTGTGTGATACTTGCCACTGGTAAGCTGCCATTGTGTGATACTTTCTGTTCATATTAAAATGCTTTATAAGCCCAATGAAGTTGTTTAATAAAAAGTTGTTTCAAAAATTGACATTTCACAGAACAGTTTCAATTTAAAATAAAATGCAATCTAGTCAAATAATAAATTGATGACAAATATAAAACAAGAGGTCAATGACTTTGAAGCTCTACTGATAGATTATTGATAGCTAGGTCAACATTCCTGTGAAGTTTCATGAAAATCCATCAAGTAGTTTTATAGGAGTAGTCGCTACAAGTTTTCATTATATAACTCTATGTAAACAAAGATGGCCACTGGTGGCCATGTTTAATGTCAAATCAAAATAATTTTTGACAAGGATCAATATCATGTCATACTGATCATTTTAGAAAAAGTCCCATATCAATATCACTTATAGTTGTCAAGAAGTAGTCGCTATAAACTTGAATTTTAAAAATCTATTTTTAGCCATGGCGGCCATCTTGAATTTCCGGCTGACCTGCAATTTTGCTAGGATCAATTAGACATCAAGAGCAACATTCCTGTAAAGTTTCATGAAAATCCGTCGAGTAGTTACAGAGGAGTAGTTGTTACAAGTTTTTACTAGATAACTCTATGTAAACAAAGATGGCCGCTGACAGCCATGTTTAACATTGAATCAAAACGATTTTCGTCAAGGACCAACATCATGTCATGCCGATCATTTTAGAAAAAGTCCCATATCAATATCACTTAGAGTTTTCAAGAAGTAGTCGCCATAAACTTGTTTTTTGAAAATCTATTTTTAGCCGTGGTGGCCATCTTGAATTTTCGGCCGACCTGAAGTTTTGCTAGGATCAATTAGACATCAAGAGCTACATTCGTGTGAAGTTTCATGAAATTCCGTCAAGTAGTTTCAGAGGAGTAGTCGCTACAAGTTTTCATTATATGACTCTATGTAAACAAAGATGGCCGCTGGCAGCCATGTTTAACGTCGAATCAAAATAATTTTCGACAAGGATCAACATCATGTCATACTGATCATTTTAGGAAAAGACGCATATCAATATCACCTATAGTTTTCAAGAAGTAGTCGCTACAAACTTGTATTTTGAAAAATTATTTTTAGCCGTGGCGGCCATCTTGAATTTCCGGCCGACCTGAAATTTTGCTAGGATCATTTAGACATCAAGAGCAACATTCCTGTGAAGTTTCATGGAAACCCGTCGAGTAGTTTCAGAGGTGTAGTCGCTACAAGTTTTTACTATATAACTCTATGTAAATAAAGATGGCCGCTGGCAGCCATGTTTAACGTCGAATCAAAATAATTTTCCACAAGGATCAACATCATGTCATGCTGATCATTTTAGAAAAAGTCCCATATCAATATCACTTATAGTTTTCAAGAAGTAGTCGCTACAAACTTATTTTTTAAAAATCTATTTTTAGCTGTGACGGCCATCTTGAAATTTTGCTAGGATCAATTAAACATCAAGAGCAACATTCCTGTAAAGTTTCATGACAATCCGCCAAGTAGTTTCAGAGGAGTAGTCGCTACAAGATTTTACTATATAACTCTATGTAAACAAAGATGGCCGCTGGCAGCCATGTTTAACGTTGAATCAAAACGATTTTTGACAAGGATCAACATCATGTCATGCTGATTATTTTAGAAAAAGTCCCATATCAATATCACTTATAGTTTTCAAGAAGTAGTCGCTACAAACTTGTATTTTAAAATTCTATTTTTAGCTTTGGTGGCCATCTTGGATTTCACATCAACATGAATTTTTGCTAGGATCAACTAGACTTTATGGGCAACATTTCTGTAAAGTTTCATGAATATCCATCCAGTAGTTTCAGAGGAGTTGTTGCTACAAATAAAAGTTTACGGACAGACGGACAGACGGACGACGGACGCCGCACCACGGCATAAGCTCTGCTGATCTCTGATCAGTAGAGCTAACTAGAGGGATGATCTTCCAAATATTTAGTTTTGCCTGCCTTGTGATTATTAGTTACCTTGACCTTTGACTTACTGACCCCAAAATCAAAAGGAGTCATCTTCTCACCATGGACAAACAGGTTATAAAGTTTGAAGACCGTGGGTGCAATCTTTCACAGTGAAAGTTATTGAGCTGAAACTATTTTTCATTATTGGAGCAGTGACTATGACCATTGACTTACTGACACCAAAATCAATAGAGGTCATCCACTCATCAAGGACAACCAAGTTATGAAATTTGAAGACGGTGGGTGCAATCCTTCGGAAGTTACTGAGCGGAAACAAAAGCGTGATGCAAATGACATCGACGACGACGGACCATGTGCGGCCAGGCCATGCAGGCAACACAATCATGACACTGTATTGATGCCATTCTCAACCATTATAGCATGAGATAGTTTGTGAGAAAACCTGTTCCGTGACAATTACTCTTATGTAAAACATGGTTAATATGAAGTATGTGTATGAAGCATGCATGTTGCACTATGACTCCCAACAGATCACCAGCATTGCTATAGCACATAACCATACTTTAAATACTGTAAATACTTGTTTTCGTCCGTCCTATTTTGGAAAAAACGCAATCAGTATCAATGCGATCGTGTATTTTTTATCTGATCCTAATCCAGAGATCACCAACACGCGATGTTTTCGCCCCAGTCCTATTTTGGAAAAAAAGCAATCAGTATCAATGCGATCGTGTATTTTTTTATCTGATCCTCAACACGCGATCGCATATACACGTTAACGTGTGTTAAGTGAGCAAAATATTTAGTGTTTACAATTATAATTAAACAAGGAAGGCTGACAATGACTATAGTGGCAAGCAGGTTAAGTAAGACTAGTTTCGTGTGGTTTACATTCGTCAGTAACGAGCTTTGATCTGAGCTCCCTGTATTTATACCCTTTTGTGATGGCAAAAGTTTGCCGTTGACGCTGTTTACAATTAGGTCAATTTTATAGATACATTTTAAGACCAAAATTAATATATTAATCATTCTTCCTTGTCCATATATTAAATTAAAAATCAGAGGTAATAACAGTTTTATATCCTTATTTATTATAATATTTTGATTTTTCCTGACAACAATTAACTTATTGGTCATAACAGTTATATACTCCGAAAAAAATTGCAAATTATAGATTTATAAATAAATGAATAATGATTTGATCGTAAAGGACTGCTGGTAAACATGGAAGGAACTGTAGTTCTCATAAGTAAACTTTCAGGTCTAGCTATTTTTTCTTATATTAACTAGAACTATCACTGAAGGTGATGACTACCCCCGCTTTTTTGAAATACTAGTAATAAGAAACTAGACGGTTGTTCCGCGGAACAAGTGTGTCGCCTGTCAGTGCTTTGACAGTAACAAGGTTTTTTGGACCCAGATAAATGACCCTGACAAACTGGCCTAAATTTTCGTGAAGAAAAAAATGAGTATTTAACCCAAATAATGACCTTCAGTGTCACCTTGACCTTTATATTTTAGTATGGTCATGTCGATGTTGTCATGATCAGTATATATTGAAAGTTTGATGAAAAAATTTCAAGAAATTAAAAAGTTATAGCCAACGTTTTCATGACGGACGGATGGATGGACGACAAAGTGGTCCCAAAGTATCGCATTTTTCTTCAAGAAGGCGACACAAAAAGAAAGAGTTACTGAAGCGATGGAACAAAAAAATATTTTAATGGGACTTAACGCAACGTTACGCACAACGTGATTCCTAAATAGCCCCCACTTCACTTTGTGAAAGCGGGGGTATAAATAGAAAGCGACCTTTTATAGCATTTTTTTGGTTTTGTAAATACCCAATTGTTTAACTATAGTGAATCTGTTATACTGCTGCCCAAAAGGAAAACTGCAACAATTCACATAGAAAATAAAGAAAAAGTAATAAAGCCTCAAAAACATTTGTTTACATTGGTCCATACAACATAGAACTACTTGTCTAAAAGTTGCAAGTTTCCATTTGGGCAGGTCAGGGCTATTCCATCAAAACATACATGTGACCCCAGGAAGGCACTTATGAAATTGAACACCCAAAATTGAGTATGAACCAAATTTTGGAAAAAAGGGTTCAACCATAGATGTTTATTAAATTGCCTTCCTGAAGTCCCGGGTATGTTTTAATGGAATAGCCCTCAACAATAAGAATATTCAGGGTTACAGCAGGACAACTGTCCGTATGAAATATGGATATATATATATATGATTAATACACTGTACATATTTGGCATTATTTAGTGTTATAATTTGATTATTATATGCCTGATAAACTGCCACTTTCTTTGCTGTTTGACAATCTGTAACATTTATTTACTGAAGTATAAGTTTTACTGTAAATTTTCATTTGTTTTTGTCTTTCACCTTTGTTTTTGGTGTATTAACAGACTATACTCATTTTTCAATAAAATAATATCACCCAACTCATATTCAAGACAAGTAAAATAATTGTGTGTTATATGTGACCCAAATGACTCTACTAAAATACCCAGATATCTGTATTCACGGGAAATGAGAAAACATGTATCTAATTTCGTGCACATCATTAGGTTTGTCTCTAGTTCTACGCATGTTGAAAATATTCGGATGGCATCACTCATCTCAAAAACGATATAAAAAGCTGACAGACTTTGGGTGCTGTTTTATCTATGTCACAGTAACACACCATTAATTTTGTAAGTATGCCCTCCTTTCCCATAATATGCTTGATAAACTACGATTCAAAAAGCAAAGAATATGTAATCCCACAAGAGATGTATGAGCCAGTGTATGGATTTTAGTACATTTTATGCAAATAACCCTTTTCAGCGTTTTTTTTGGCGATTTAAAAGGATGTTATTTGGAACATTTTTATATTCCGTCAAAAATATATTGCTTTCAAATATGATAAAGAGAAAATTCTATACACTGGTTCATACATATATATATATATATATACATTATTAGTGTTTTCTTTGCCAATATATAGTGTTAAGTGTATTATACTGTATTATCCGTGTATACACAGCAATATTATGTCCACTCCCTGCATGTGTACAGTTACATGTTGCATGTGATGACTGTGCAATATCACATTTATTTAACCTGTTTATTTGTGTCCAGTTTCAGTTTTGACAGTCCTGTCGCATGATCATCTCGTAGTGCCTTCTCCCGCCGTGAATATTTTGTATGTAATTGATCCCTAAGAGCTCTTACAGCTGCAGCATGCTGTTTTTCTACCTCCTCCAACATTATTTCAAGCCGTCCAATATTCCTATCTGAGAAGGAACTGTCGGAACACACCGACCGAACATCATCATCACTTTCTGAGAGTCGTGAAATATTCCGCACGTTTTTACTTTCACGTAATTCATCCAATAATTTATTCTTTTCATACCCTAAACTCTCTTCACGGTCACGGAATTTGGATTCTATTTCCTTCAGTTCTTCCTGCAGAAGACGTTTCTGTCGCATTAAGTCCATTTCATTCTTGTCTTTTTGGTGAATTATCTCTTCAAATTCTTTTTGTTTCATATTTAGTTCCTGTAGTGACACTTTCTTTTCAAAAAGCTCCATCTCAACATGTTCCTTTTCTTGCAGCTTCACTATCAAAATCTCCTTCTCCCTCCGCAGTGAATCTTCAATAATTCCTTTCTCACCCAGAACTGCAGACAACTTAATACTTTCCATTTCTCTGTCTTTCAATTTGTCCAGCAATTCCTCTCTCTGCTTCTGCAGTAGAGCTAATTGTCTTCCAAAGACTTCTTCTATCTCTTCAATTCCACTTGTATTTCTACTTAACCTTTCCTTCAAGTCCATCACAATGCTTTCCTGCTCTTTTATCCTACTCAGCCATCGTTCATTTTCTATTTGCAACAACTTGTTCTCTTCCCTTAACACTGCTACTTCTTGTCTCAGCTTTGGACTATCCTGAGAATGTTGTGAATGGCTGACATTGGAACCAAAGCTTTGAATTGTACTAGTATATGAATCGGATCTCTTTCTACCAGGTCCATGTAGACCTTGAACCAGCTCTTTCTGCATCTTTTCACGTTCTAAGGCTTCTGTTAATAGAGCTGTTTCCTGAGCATAGATAGCTTTGGTTTCTCTAAAATCTCTCCTGAGTTTACCTATCTCATCCACAAGCTCAAATTGTTTTATTTCTAAAGCAAAATGGCCATCGTCTTCAGCATTAAGTCCAGACTTCACCCTATCAGATCCATCAAAACTTTCAGATACAGACCTATTCGAATGTACAGAGCTTGTGCACAAATTACCGACATTTAATCCTTCCACAAAATTACCCTCTGACAAAGTACTCTGATCTAGATCACTTTTACATAGTAAATTGTCCAGTTTCTCATCAAATTCACCCAGATGCTTTCTACTCCAATTTTCTGTCTCCGCTTTTTCTACACTGATTTCAGGCAAATCATGACTAAAAGCCCTTCTTCCATAATCTGCCCATGCTGGTCTTCTCTTAGCAAATGATCGAGAAGCAACTGGTTCACCTCTACTGGAAACTGGTTTTCGTGTTGAAGTCAAATCTGGAAGACCTCTGTCTAAATTCAATAAATGTTCCTCCAATTTTCTAACATAGTTATCCTTCTCTTTCATGTCTGTTTTCAATTTGTCGATACTGTTTTTCAGGTCTTCCATTTCTTCGATATCCTGAAGAGTGAGTTCTCTACTAGAGTCATGCTCAGTTCTAACAGGGGACACAGGACCTGGTTCTTCCAGCAGGTCTTTGAGAGCATGAAGTTCAATCTCTAGATCATGCTTTGATATAACTAGCACCTCAACTTCATTTCTCAAGTCATTGTACATTTTAAGAATTTCTCTATTTTCTTTTTTTAGAGAGTCCTCCTGACATTTTGACTGCTTAAGTAGATTTTCTTTTTTCAGTTCTAAAGATTCAATTTCACTTCGAAGCTTTTGATTTTCTGTTTCGAACACTGCTGATTTCATTTGATTTTGTTCTTCTATGGACAGTTTTTCATCTTTTAAAGACTGTATGGCTAATTTCATGTCTTCTAAAATTTGCAAATCAGTTTCACTTTCACTATCTGACTTTTCATTTAAATGTTGAAGCTTTTTCCTGAGCAAATTATTTTCGCTTTTTATCTCTGCAAAGTCTTTTCTTAAAGTGTCAATGATATTTGCACTCTCGTCATTGCTTTCTGTATAAGGAAGATTTTTGAACTTCTCACTCAATGCATGAATCTTTTCTTCGGTAGTCGATTTTTCAGCTTCAAGACATTCAACCTGATCAGCCAGTTCCTTAATTGCCCATTCATTTTCCATATTGAGACTTTTTGATTTCTCAACTGCATTTTTTAACATTTCATTCTCAATTTTTAATTCTTCTATCTCCTTCTGCCCATTCTTCAATCTGTTATTCTCTTTCATGTACTCATTCACCATTTCAGTGTGTTTTTTAATTTCAGTATCAACATATTCACTTTCTTCTTTCAACTTGTGAACAAGTTTGTTGAGCTCCTCTTTCTCATGAGTAACTTTAATCAATGTTTCATCTTTCTCATGCAAACACCCAGCTAACGTCTCCCTTTCTCGACTCAAAAGCTGAATTTGATTGTTCAGAATTTCCTTCTCTTCTTTTAAAGTCTTCAACTCATAACTTCTACTATCAAAAGCTGCTTTCATTTCTTCATGCTCTTCTTTTAATCTAGAAATTACAGTGTTCATTTCATTTTTATCTTTCGCAAATATAGAAATATATTCATTCAATTCCTCCTCTTTCAATTTTAATTGAATTTTAATAGTCATCTCTTCTTCTAGTTTAGTTTTAAGATCAAAAATTTCACTTTGCAAGGCATTCAACTCATTCCTAAATGCTTCATCGTTTTGCATAGCAAGGTTTATTCCAAGGATTGCTCTACTTTCTCCTTCCAGTTTATCACACATGTCTGCCTGGGAAATCAGTGCCTTTTCCAAGTTGTCTTTGTCATGCAGAAATGTTTCTCTTTCAGATTGAAGCACATTTAATATTTCATCTTTTTCGCTTATTAACTTTTCAATTTCCTTTTTCAATTCTAACTGTGCCTTTTCCAAGTTATCTTTGTCATGCAGAAATGTTTCTCTTTCAGACTGAAGCACATTTAACATTTCATCTTTTTCGCTTATTAACTTTTCAATTTCCTTTTTCAATTCTAACTGTGCATTTTCCAGGTCATTAGCTTTCTGAATTCTGTTTTTTAGAGAATCATTTTCAGTACTTATAATAAGTTTCGCCTCTCCTAAATCTTCGATTTCTTTTTCTAGCACCCTCAGTTTGTTTGATAGTAGTTCGAGATTGTCTGATAATTTATTATTTTCCTTTGAAAGTTCTTTCAATGCTACTACATAGTCACTAATTGTTTCATCTAGTTTCCTACATTTTGCATCTAGCTTTTCATTTGCAATCATGATCTGTTCCATTTCGTCTGATGCCTCAGTTTGTGCCTTCTCTATTTGTTCAAATTCTTCTATTTTACCTTTAAGTGACTTCTCTAATGTATCAATTTTTATCTTTAATTCCTCAACTTGTTTTGCTAATTTACCATTCACGGTTTGTGTTTGTTCATGCTCTTCAATTTTTGAAGCAATTTCTAACGCATCTTGCTTCAGTTCTTTATTTAACTGTTCCAGTTTATTAACCCTTTCTTCCACATCAGCTTTTTCACTTACTTCTTTGTCTTTCTCTATTAATTTCTTTTCTAAATACTCTTTTTCAGCACTCATTTGGCATATTTGATTTTTTAAGTCATTACATTTTGCTAAAATATCTTCATTTTCAATTGGAGATTCACTGAACTCACCAGCTGTGCTTTCCATACCTTGAATAATTGGGTCTACTGTGTTTGGATCTGATCTGAACCCAAGAATTCTGGTAGGGTCTGTCCCGGGACAGATCGAGTTAAGCATATCAAACACAGTGTTTTCGTAACTCTGCTTTCCCTGTGAGTATGGCTGTTGGACAGTTGAAAAGTCTGCTCTTAAGTTCTGATGCACATCCTCCAAATCTTTAGCAGGTTTTTTATGCTTTGCAACTAACTCAGTACCTTTTTCTTTCATTTTGCTACCACCACTTTCAACATGTTCCTCCTTGCCTCTTTTTTCAGTAGTATCTTTCGAAGCACCTGTGTCTAGTTTATTTTCATCATCAGGACTTTTTTCAAGAAAAAATTCTCCAGACATTGTAGTTATCTGTTTGACGGAAAATGTATCCAAAGTTTCATTTGCATGATCACCACTTTCATTAATAAAATGATCTACTGGTGATTGTGATAAGCTTGTTTCTATTTCATGCATTAATGATTCTAATATATCACCAGAGTCTGCCCTTTCTTCTGCTCCTTGATCACCTTCAGGTTTCGACACTTTTTTTCTTTCATAATGATCATCTGGGTGAGTTCTGGACCCCCGTGAAGTTTTGGCACTCTTTGGTCTGCCCGGCAGTTCTTGCTCTAGTTTCTCCTCAAAGAAGTCTCCACTCTCTTCACCAGTTAGTGGTTCAGTGTTATCTTTTCTTTTCAAATTCAATTTTTCTGAACCTGGTGGTTGTTCTTCCAGTGGTGACCTTTCAATTATAAACATGTCAGTCCCCAGTTCTAGCCTTTTCACACCTCCTTTTTTACTTTTTGAAATTGTTTTACTATTTATTTTATTTTCAGCCTTGCTATGTATTAAACTCTTTGTGGCAATTGTTTCACTATCTTTCACTATATCTTCAAAGACTTCATCTTCACTACTGTCATCTCTTAGTATGTTTGTTGCATTTACTTCAGTATCTAAATTCCCATATCCGGATTTGGAAGAAGACTTCTCAATAACAAAATGACCTTCTGTGTTGTCACTTTGAGATGTCTTTATTTTGTCACTTCCTACAATATATTTATTAGCATCGGAGTCTGAATAATGTCGTTTCCGTTTCCGGTCAAACTGTGTCTCTTCATCATCTTCCAGGTCATCTTCAGAAAAGTGTCCCTCTTCAGCACCAGAAAAACTAGCTCTACACAGACTGAATGGACCAACTCTATCATCAACTACTCCTTTTTTCAATTTAGAATATGGCCTTGCTAGAGCACCATTAGCATAGTCTTTAACTTTAGATTCTTCAGTTGCGCCAATATCATCATCAAATTCATTCTCTGAAAAATGACCTTCATTGTGTACTCCTTGATTCTCAGATTCGTTGACAATTATATCCAAAATCTCATCATTGTTTTCTGCAACTGATTTAAGTGTGACATCAAGTAAACCCTGAGCCTCAGCTACAAATTGATCTTCACCAGACTCATGTTCATCTTGATTTCGAGGCACTCGTACAGAATGTTCCAAATGTATTGAAGTAATTCTTTCCAGCATCTGGCTTTCAGGTTCATTATGTTCCACAAAACAATCACCCTGGACATCAACAGATCTACTATAACCTTTAGTATGCTCAGGTACTGAGTCAGTCGCATCTATATTTTCAACACCAGTTTCTGTATCATCTCCACTCTCTAAACCAGTCGTATCAGTTTGTGATTGGGAAGTTCTGATTTTAAGAAACTGTTGGATTTTCTCGGTCAGCTGTTCATATCGCATTCGGACCGAGAGACAATCTGAGTTGGAGCAAAAGCTTGACTGATCCAAGCTCCCACTCAAACTTCTTTGATCAATAGTTGATGTGACGCTGTCAAATGAAAACTCTGGTACTAGCTGCCAATTCAGCCAGGAAGGAATGTCCTGATCGGTCTGTTGCTGAGAGCTTCCCATCATACTTTGTTCTCCCATTATGCTGAGTAAATCTTGCTGCAGTACTTCCTGTTCCTGCTGGGTAATGTCTATCTTCTGTAGCAAGGCATCGCGTGCAATCTCCAGATCCTGAAGTTACACAATGAAACATACTAAAGCAATTATAAGTGATAATCCCATTGAACTAGATATGTATAGTAACTGTTCTTTATTCATTCCATGCTAAAGCTAAATCTGAGATTCTGAAAGGATAAAACATAATTAATGTCCGTTTAAAAAAAATATGTAGTTTACTGTTATTTATTAGTTATCACCACAAACAGCCTTTCAAGTGATTGAAATCTGTCAGCAGATTGGATCTTGCTTGCTTGGTAATTATGAAGATTATTGAGAATGTATTTAAAGGGGTTGATGCACTATTTCCAAACACAGTTTATTTTAAAGGGCTCTGAAAAACTTGAAAAAAGCTGAAAGTATTATCAAAATGCCATGAAAAATAAAGGAGGCGGCCACCTTTGAACGATGACGTCATCGCGCCGTTTTACCATATATGGCATATTGACAAAATGTATTTTGAAGCAAAGAAAACCACTGCAAATTGATTAAAAATAAATATAAAGATGTAAAATGTATACATTTTAGTATTATTTTTCATTTGCAGTGATTTTCTTTGCTTTAAAATACATTTTATCAATATGCCATATATGGTAAAACGGCGCGATGACGTCATTGTTCAAAAATGGCAGCCTCCATTTATGTTCTTTGCAATTTTTCAATAGGTCATATCTCCTTTATTTTTCATGGCATTTTGATAATTCTTTCAGCTTTTTTCAAGTTTTTCAGAGCCCTTTAAGATAAACTGTGTTTGAAAATAATGCATCAACCCCTTTAAACTTGATAAAATTATGTATCTTAAAAAGCAACACACAAGGAACATTGCAACAAAGTCACTTAAATACTCTAAGTGGTTTCAGAAAAGATGTCAATAATTTAAATTGTAAACGGACAGACGGATGTGCAACAGATGCCAAATGCATGAAAAGACCAATAAAGGGCCATCTTCTCACAAAGGACTATCAATTTAGTAGTTTATAAACAGTGCGTCTAATCCTTCACAAGATATTGAGCAGAAAAGTTTCTTCAATATCGGATCGAAGTGACTTTGACCTTTGATCTACTGACCCCGAAATCATCGTCAGAGGGTTCATCCTCCCACCAGAGACAATCAAGTTCTAAAGTACCAAGATAGTGGGTACAATCCTCATACGGCCATACAGGGCCCTCAGGAAGGGGAATTTTGTGTCATTTTCATATCTAAGAAACACATATCAGTATGTGCTTTTCCCCTTATATAAGTGGTACTGACAAAGGGTACCATTGCCAATGGCAAAAGTAGGAGGTCCTTCCCAATTGTAGTGTCAAAATTCTTAATTCCAAAGGTAGATTTTTTAACTGAAAAACGGGAAAAAATAGATACTTTTAGGGGAGGAGAAAAACGGCCGAACAAGTGCCCTGGTTCTTGAGAAAAAATTTAAGGTTCAGTGTCATCAAACAAATTTGAAAGCGAAACCAACAAAGAGTCATCGTTGCAAAGTTTGGTCCAAATTGTCAAATTGGTTCTGGAGAAAAAGTTAAAACCTAATGTCCTATTTTTATATGGCGGTTGTCTGGAATAATGAGCTGGTTCATCTGGCAGAACATTGAAAGAGGACCAACCAAGGATCAAGTCTTATCAGTTTGGTCTGATTTCACTCAATAATTCTGGAGTAGATTAAAACATAATTTTTAAATAATAATAATGGTGGTCATCTTGGGGTTATCGGTCATAATTCTGATCCAAATGTTTGGTCCAAATTGGCTCAGTGGTATTGGAGAAGATTAAAACGTGATTTTTCGTTTTTAATAATGGTGGCCATCTTGGATAATGGACATTGGAAATAATTTTAAAAAGGGACCAACAAGGATCGACACTGCAAAGTTTGGTCCGATTTGGATCAGCGATTCTGTCAATATCACTAAAATCATATATTAATTACGTTTTGATACTCTCCGCTATAGGATCTGACAATACTCCCTTGTAGGTTACGTCAGATCGATCTTTCATCTAATCAATATTCATGAGAAGATCAACTAAATTCAACCAATGAAATCACGCATTTCATATGCACTTCAAATGACGTTCGAATGAACTGGACAAACGAAAATCCACATAAAACACCGAAAAAAATCGCTGCCATGTGTGTTTTGAAAATATATATTCATCCGAAAATATTACGACATTAGTACTCTAAATAGTAAGACATAGTACATCTGGGCTGCTTAGCTCAGTTGATAGCGAACTGGACTATTGACCCGCTAGTGTCATATTAGTGTGGGTTCAATCCCACAAATCGGTAAAAACAAGAGGTCAATGACCTTGAAGCTCTAATGATTGATTCTGATTTCAGGAAGTAGTCGTAACATACGATTTTTAGCCGTGGCGGCCATCTTGAATTTCCGGCCGACCTGAAATTTTGCTAGAATCAATTAGACATCAAGAGCAACATTCCTGTGAAGTTTCATGAAAATCCGTCTAGTAGTTTCAGAGGAGTAGTCACTACAAGTTTTCATTATATAACTCTATGTAAACAAAGATGGCCGCTGACAGCCATGTTTAACATCGAATCAAAACGATTTTTGACAAGGACCAACATCATGTCATGCAAGTTTTGATTATATAACTCTATGTCAACAAAGATGGCCACTGGCAGCCATGTTTAACGTCGAATCAAAATAATGTTCCACTCGGATAACCATCATGTCATGCTGATCATTTTAGAAAAAGTCCCATATTCATATCACTTATAGTTTTCAAGCAGTAGTCGCTACAAACTTATTTTTTAAAAATCTATTTTTAGCTGTGGCGGCCATCTTGAATTTCTGGCTGATCTGAAATTTTGCTAGGATCAATTAGACATTAAGAGCAACATTCCTGTAAAGTTTCATGAAAATCTGCCAAGTAGTTTCAGAGGAGTAGTCGCTACAAGTTTTTACTATATAACTCTATGTAAACAAAGATGGCCACTGGCAGCCATTTTTAACGTCGAATCAAAACGATTTTTGACAAGGACCAACATCATGTCATGCTGATCATTTTAGAAAAAGTTCCATATCAATATCTCTTATAGTTTTCAAGAAGTAGTCGCTACAAACTTGTATTTTGAAAAATTATTTGTAGGCGTGGCGGCCATCTTGAATTTCCGGCCGACATGAAATTTTGATGAATCTATTAGACATCAAGAGCAACATTCCTCCGAAGTTTTATGAAAATCCGTCAAGTAGTTTCAGAGGAGTAGTCGCTACAAGTTTTCAGTATATAACTCTATGTAAACAAAGATGGCCGCTGGCAGCCATGTTCAACGTCGAATCAAAACAATTTTCGACAAGGACCAACATCATGTCATGCTGATCATTTTAGAAAAAGTCCAATATCAATATCACTTAGAGTTTTGAAGAAGTAGTCGCTACAAACTTGTTTTGTAAAAACCTATTTTTAGATTTGGCGGCCATCTTGGATTTCACATCAACATGAATTTTTTCTAGGATCAACTAGACTTCATGGGCATCATTTCTGTAAAGTTTCATGAAAATCCATTCAGTAGTTTCAGAGGAGTAGTCGCTACAAAAAAAAGTTTACGGACGGACGGATGGACAGACAGACGGACGGACAGACGCCGCACCACGGCATAAGCTCTGCTGATCTCTGATCAGTCGAGCTAAAAACTGTACCGTTATTTAATTCCGTCAAACAATCTTTTCTTCTTTTTTTCAGTAAATATTCAATAATGGTTGGTGTATTATGTTTGTCAACACAATTATTTTGTGTTTCATAAGCTAAAAGTTATGGACATTGTCTCTTTCAATACCGAGAGAAGACAATTTTGTAGGCTGAAATCTGATTGGCTAATCGTACGATCAATTGGACGTGACCTCCAATGGAGTGTTGTCATATCCTTGTAGTGTAGAGTATTGTAGCGTGATAAAGGGTCTGCTTTTAATGAGATTGTAGTTCTGTAGAAAAAGATTAAAAGCACAATATTTTGTTTATTCTTTTTAGTAAGGGTGGCCATTTTTAACAATAAGTGCAGGTCATTGGACATCATTTTGAAAGGTACATCCCCTGCAAAGTGTTGACAAAATTGGCTTAGTGGTTCTAGAGAAGATAAAAATCAGATTTTCTATTTTTAGTAATGATGGCCATTTTAGATAACTGACAGGGTCATCAAAAACATTTTCGAAGTGGACCAACCAAGGGTCATCTGTGCAAAGTGTGCTCCAAACAGGTATTGTGGTTCTGACGGAGATTAAAGAGTGAAATATTAATGCTTGGCTTTGATGGACCAAGGACACAATAACTTGCCTTAGGCCAGTTGAATTACATGGTAGGATCATCCAAAACATCCTAATTATGTCCAGCATTTTATATTGCGGAGTGAATGATAGAATACAAGAAAGGGATACTGAACTCTCCAATATAAGATACGTGTAAGGATCCTTGTCCACCTATGTCACGTCCTTCAGTTGAATATCCCCATCTCATGGTCAGGGAAGTTACAGATTCGCTTCATCTTTTGGAAATGTATAATTCCTTGAGCAGTTGGCTTGCATAGTCCACATAAATGGACTCACACATATTTACATCATAATGCCAGCAAAGATATGAGCATAATATAGTATGCCAAGTTTCAAACTTTTTGTCGATAAGTTATTGGAATATGACTTCATTTTGACCAAAATTCTAGGTGGAAAAGGTGGATATTTCTGATAAAATGGAGAAATAGTTATGGTGCTTGTCACTTATGGTTGTGTAATGATGATGAACACGTATGCCAAGTTTCAAAGTTTTCTGTCAATAGGATGTTGAGATATATAGGACTTTACATTCAACATTTTAACCGAAAGATTGAAGTGGAAAAGGGAGATTATTCTAGTAAAATGCACGACAGAGTTATGGTGCTTTCCATGTATGTAACAATGATAAACATATGGGCGAGGTTTCAAAGCTTTCTGACAATTGGTATTTGGAATATGACAGCACATTCACAATTTTAACTGAATTTCTATGTATAAAATGGGGATATTTCTGGTAAATGGTGCATGGTTGTGTAATGATGTTGAATATATATTTGTATGCCAGTTTAAAAGCTTTGTGTCAAATGTTATTTGGAATATGGCCTATGAAGCACTTTTCTGGCTATGAGATATGAAATTTAGAGTTAAATCACAAAATCAGTCAATATAAAATAGTGTAACCCCATATGTTGGATAGTTGTCAGGTGCATCCCAGACTATCTCAGTCTTATCTCAACTATTTGGTACCATAAAGGTCAATCTGTTTTACTTAACAATCTAATAATAAGAATTAAATACCATTACAATGTTAAAAAATAAAACAAAAGACAAATAACTTACATACCTGAAGGTTTCCCAGAATTGTAAAGCACTTGTCTAGTGCGAGTAAGTCAACACTAGATTAAGTAATCACATTAACTGTCTGTATGTGTAACGCCATTCATGAATAAATAATGCTGGGTAAACTACACACAAACTAAGCTGTGGTAGTCAATGTGGAGACTATTACACATAAGTTGTGGTAGTCAATGTGGACACTATTACACATAAGTTGCGGTAGTCAATGTGGAGACTATTACACATAAGTTGTGGTAGCCAATGTGGACACTATTACACATAAGTTGTGGTAGCCAATGTGGACACTATTACACATAAGTTGTGGTAGTCAATGTGAGACTATTACACATAAGTTGTGGTAGTCAATGTGGAGACTATTACACATAAGTTGTGGTAGTCAATGTGGAGACTATTACACATAAGTTGTGGTAGTCAATGTGGACACTATTACACATAAGTTGTGGTAGTCAATGTGGAGACTATTACACATAAGTTGCAGTAGTCAATGTGGAGACTACTACACATAATTTGAGGTAGTCAATGTGGAGACTATTACACATAAGTTGTGGTAGTCAATGTGGAGACTACTACACATAAGTTGCGGTAGTCAATGTGGAGACTATTACACATAAGAAGTGCTCACAGAAAATTATTTTAACAGGCCCTGTGCTTGTTGCAGTAGTCAATGTGGAGACTATTACACTTACACATAAGTTGCAGTAGTCAATGTGGAGACTACTACACATAAGTTGCAGTAGTCAATGTGGAGACTACTACACATAAGTTGTGGTAGTCAATGTGAGACTATTACACATAAGTTGTGGTAGTCAATGTGAGACTATTACACATAAGTTGCAGTAGTCAATGTGGACACTATTACACATTAGTTGTGGTAGTCAATGTGGAGACTATTACACATAAGTTGTGGTAGTCAATGTGGAGACTATTACACATAAGTTGTGGTAGTCAATGTGGAGACTACTACACATAAGTTGCGGTAGTCAATGTAGAGACTTTTACACATAAGTTGTGGTAGTCAATGTGGAGACTATTACACATAAGTTGTGAGTCAATTTAGAGACTATTACACATAAGTTGCAGTAGTAAATGTGGACACTATTACACGTAAGTTGTGGTCGTCAATGTGGAGACTATTACACATAAGTTGCAGTAGTCAATGTGGAGACTACTACACATAAGTTGTGGTAGTCAATGTGGACACTATTACACATAAGTTGCAGTAGTCAATGTGGAGACTATTACACATAAGTTGCAGTAGTCAATGTGGAGACTATTACACATAAGTTGTGGTAGTCAATGTGGAGACTATTACACATAAGTTGCGGTAGTCAATGTGGAGACTATTACACATAAGTTGCAGTAGTCAATGTGGAGACTACTACACATAAGTTGTGGTAGTCAATGTGGACACTATTACACATAAGTTGCGGCAGTCAATGTGGAGACTATTACACATAAGTTGCAGTAGTCAATGTGGAGACTACTACACATAAGTTGTGGTAGTCAATGTGGACTATATTACACATAAGTTGCAGTAGTCAATGTGGAGACATTACACATAAGTTGTGGTAGTCAATGTGGAGACTATTACACATAAGTTGTGGTAGTCAATGTGGAGACTATTACACATAAGTTGCAGTAGTCAATGTGGAGACTACTACACATAAGTTGTGGTAGTCAATGTGGACACTATTACACATAAGTTGCAGTAGTCAATGTGGAGACTATTACACATTAGTAGCAGTAGTCAATGTGGAGACTACTACACATAAGTTGTGGTAGTCAATGTGGAGACTATTACACATAAGTTGCGGTAGTCAATGTGGAGACTATTACACATAAGTTGCAGTAGTCAATGTGGAGACTATTACACATAAGTTGCAGTAGTCAATGTGGAGACTATTACACATAAGTTGCAGTAGTCAATGTGGAGACTATTACACATAAGTTGTGGTAGTCAATGTGGAGACTACTACACATAAGTTGTGGTAGTCAATGTGGAGACTATTACACATAAGTTGCAGTAGTCAATGTGGAGACTACTACACATAAGTTATGGTAGTCAATGTGGAGACTATAACACATAAGTTGTGGTAGTCAATGTGAGACTATTACACATAAATTGTGGTAGTCAATGTGAGACTATTACACATAAGTTGTGGTAGTCAATGTGGAGACTATTACACATAAGTTGTGGTAGTCAATGTGGAGACTATTACACATAAGTTGCAGTAGTCAATGTGGAGACTATTACACATAAGTTGCGGTAGTCAATGTGGAGACTATTACACATAAGTTGTGGTAGTCAATAAGAAGACTATTACACATAAGTTGCAGTAGTCAATGTGGACACTATTACACATAAGTTGCGGTAGTCAATGTGGAGACTATTACACATAAGTTGTGGTAGTCAATGTGGAGACTATTACACATAAGTTGTGGTAGTCAATGTGGAGACTATTACACATAAGTTGTGGTAGTCAATGTGGAGACTACTACACATAAGTTGCGGTAGTCAATGTAGAGACTTTTACACATAAGTTGTGGTAGTCAATGTGGAGACTATTACACATAAGTTGTGAGTCAATTTAGAGACTATTACACATAAGTTGCAGTAGTCAATGTGGAGACTATTACACATAAGTTGCGGTAGTCAATTTTGAGACTATTACACATAAGTTGCGGTAGTCAATGTGGAGACTATTACACATAAGTTGTGAGTCAATTTAGAGACTATTACATATAAGTTGTGGTAGTCAATGTGGAGAATATTACACATAAGTTGTGGTAGTCAATGTAGAGACTATTACACATAAGTTGTGGTAGTCAATGTGGAGACTATTACACATAAGTTGCGGTAGTCAATGTGGACACTACTACACGTAAGTTGTGGTAGTCAATATGGAGACTATTACACATAAGTTGCGGTAGTCAATGTAGAGACTATTACACATAAGTTGTGGTAGTCAATGTGGAGACTATTACACATAAGTTGCAGTAGTCAATGTGGACACTATTACACATAAATTGCGGTAGTCAATGTGGAGACTTTTACACATAAGTTGTGATAGTCAATGTGGAGACTACTACACATAAGTTGCGGTAGTCAATGTGGAGACTATTACACATAAATTGTGAGTCAATTTAGAGACTAATACACATAAGTTGCAGTAGTCAATGTGGAGACTATTACACATAAGTTGCGGTAGTCAATGTGGAGACTATTACACATAAGTTGCGGTAGTCAATGTGGAGACTATTACACATAAGTTGTGAGTCAATTTAGAGACTATTACATATAAGTTGTGGTAGTCAATGTGGAGACTATTACACATAAGTTGTGGTAGTCAATGTAGAGACTATTACACATAAGTTGTGGTAGTCAATGTGGAGACTATTACACATAAGTTGCGGTAGTCAATGTGGACACTACTACACGTAAGTTGTGGTAGTCAATATGGAGACTATTACACATAAGTTGCGGTAGTCAATGTAGAGACAACTACACATAAGTTGTGGTAGTCAATGTGGAGATTATTACACAAAAGTTGCGGTAGTCAATGTGGAGACTACTACACATAAGTTGTGGTAATCAATGTGGAGACTACTACACATAAGTTGCGGCAGTCGATGTAGAGACTATTACACATAAGTTGCGGCAGTCAATGTAGAGACTATTACACATAAGTTGTGGCAGTCAATGTGGAGACTATTACACATAAGATGTGGTAGTCAATGTGGAGACTATTACACATAAGTTGCGGTAGTCAATGTGGAGACTATTACACATAAGTTGCGGTAGTCAATGTGGAGACTATTACACATAAGTTGCGGTAGTCAATGTGGAGACTATTACACATAAGTTGTGGTAGTCAATGTGGAGACTATAACACATAAGTTGCGGTAGTCAATGTGGAGACTATTACACATAAGTTGTGGTAGTCAATGTGGAGACTATTACACATAAGTTGAGGTAGTCAATGTGGAGACTATTACACATAAGCAGTGCTCACAGAAAATTATTTTAAGAGACAGGCCCTGTGCTTGTTGCTCCTGAAAATGGACAGGCCCTGATTTAAAATGGTCAGGCCCTGATTTAAAATGGAAAGGTCCAATATGTTTTTCTTAGTGGAAATGTGTCTTTATTCGCTTTTGTAGCACACATTTGTTATGTATGTATTACTCAAACTCAGAACCTCCCCTGACTATATTTTTCTTTGTGTTACAACTTTATGCTCCCTAGTCAGCAGACTTATTTATCACTTCGTTAGAATAGAATATTACATTGAAATTTACAACCGATGCAAAGGAGAGTACTAGCACTTTTGCCAAACGATAATAATCAGAGCCGACTTGGTGAAACTGGAGCCGAACTTGGAGCCAAATTTTTAATCAGGTCAGGGCTCCGGAAATATGGTTGCCCGACGCCCCGGGCAAGTGGGTTTTGGGTGCGGGCAGGTGACCTTCGTAAATCTGGTTGTCCGTCACTTGCCCGATGGACGTTTCATTATTAGATAAAAATCAAGGGAAAATTTGCCTGGACTGTGAAGTTTGCTGATAATTGCGTAGTAATTAACTACCCGTCGCTTTCGCCGCGAGCAATTACTGATCAGTGTCATAAAACTGACCTGTTAAAGCTGACCCGTGTTGTTCGTTATTGTTTAATCCCTCCCACTTGACAGTTTATCAAAATTTGATTGGCCGAGGAACGCTTGGGGTGCAATCTTCAGTTGAAGACGGCGGTTTTTAGAATGCGTATACCGTGTGAAATATACCCCCGTAACGAGCCCCTCTATGCAGGAAGTACGTCACGCGCCAGATTAGTGTGAAATACACATCAGTGTGTAAATCAGTTATTGAGATGGTGTTGTCGCTTTGTATGTCGGTCGGTGTGTCGTAGGTAATATTCTGTTCAGTAATTAAAAATCATGACGCAACACTTGACCTACTACTGTATCCATATTATCCAATCAAATAACCGATGTATTTTTATCAGCCAATGAAACAACTCCCGTTCACTACCACGTGGTAAAGTGAAACAATGGCGATTCAATCAAACCAATTTGTAAACAAGTAGGGCAATTAAACTATTGTGGCAATTTGACGGCGTTGTTTGATGGGCAAAGAGACTATCGACGCATGTCGTAATGAATAGGTGTGCATCTGTTTTTATTTCAAAATGCCATGTTTGTTTTGAATGAATCCGAGATCAATGACGGAATGGCGTGTTTTTGTTTTGATCAAGTTTGCCATTGTATCCAAGATGTGCTTCGACCTTGGCTAATTTCGATAATTATGCGAAGAATTGCAATTTGGCATCTCAAAAGATATTAGCATAAAAACAACTACAGTATCAGTCAGATTTAGGCATAAACCGTGCTAATAATTTCCAACACTTAAGAATTATCTACATGAATTATATAACGAAAGTGAAAGTAGGAAAAAAGTTCTGTTTGACCTAATGCATCATTCTTTTCATTCTTTTTATCTGGTGTAGTCTATAACAAAAGTAAAAGTAGAAGTAGAAAAAAGTTTTGTTCGACCTAATGTATCTTCTTTTTTTTGTTATCTGCCTGCCCTTTTGTAATTACTGCACTAGGAGCAAGCATCTTGTACATCTTAATTCCATAGGCATTAGAGTCTACCAATTTGGTACCAGGTTCATCAGCGATGTTATATCCTCGGGGTATCCCCACTGACACCCCACTCCCCCTCTCCCACCGGTGGAGTAAAACACTGATATGTGCATAATGGTAACAACCTGTAGCTCTGATCCTTCATAATTTAAGTCATTAGTTTTACAATGAAATTATGTAAAAAAATATGACAAAAAAAACAGTGAGAGAAAAGGATTTAACTTAGCGTGCGGTCTCGACGTAGCTTAATTGTGGGGCAAGTGACTTTTGAAATCAGGGCAAGTGACATTTTGGGCAGGGCAAGTGGATTTTGAAAATCTACTTGCCCTGGGCAAGTGGATTTTCAAAATATTTCCAGACCCCTGCAGGTTTTATTAGACTATCAGGGCGTCCTCTGGCTATATTTTTCATTTTGTCACCACTTTCTCCAAGTTAAAGAATTAGGAGCCTAGAGTAAAATTCATTTAAAAGTAATTGAATTGAATTGGATTTTATAGTCGCACCAACAGCTAAGGTCATATGGCGACTTTCCAGCTTCTACTGGTGGAGGAAGACCCCAGGTGCCCCTCCGGGCAATTTTCGTGCACGGGCGGGCACCTGGGTAGAACCACCGACGTTCCGCAAGCCAGCTGGATAGCTTCCTCACATAAAGATTCCTAGTAATTTAAAAGTAGGATTCCAGGAACTCCTTACACATGATAAAAGAAAGAATGATGGATTAAATAATGAATAGAAATGTTTTTCTTATTCGATTATGTAAAAAAAAAAAAAAAAAAATCCGAAATTATGTACCATCCAAACTTTTATGACACCGCACTTTTACGGCCCGAAAATTACACAAAATTCAATCGAAATACCATCAATTAGGAACTTTTTCCATGCATTAATGTGTTTTGAATGCCAAAAATGGTATTTCTTATCAAAGAGGAAAGAAAACACAACCCTAATAGCAGGATAATGTAGTTTTACGTCAGAAATTGTCGATCTCAAAGTTGTGACAAACTGCCGACACGACGCCAGGCAAATTTATTTTATTTTTTTATACAGGCCCGACGGGCTCCTCGTATGCAAAATGAGACAGGCCCGGAATGGATTTCGAGGAGCCCCGGGCGTTGGGCTATCCTATTTTTGGAGCACTGATAAGTTGTTGTAGTCAATGTGGATACTACTACACATAAGTTGCGGTAGTCAATGTGGAGACTACTACAAATAAGTTGCGGTAGTCAATGTGGAGACTACTACACATAAGTTGCGGTAGTCAATGTGGACACTATTACACATAAGTTGCGGTAGTCAATGTGGAGACTATTACACATAAGTTGCGGTAGTCAATGTGGAGACCATTACACATAAGTTGCGGTAGTCAATGTGGAGACTACTACACATAAGTTGCGTTAGTCAATGTGGAGACTATTACACATAAGTTGCGGTAGTCAATGTGGAGACTATTACACGTAAGTTGCGCACATAAGTTGCGGTAGTCAATGTGGTGACTATTACACATAAGTTGCGGTAGTCAATGTGGAGACTATTACACATAAGTTGCGGTAGTCAATGTGGAGACTATTACACATAAGTTGCGGTAGTCAATGTGGAGACTATTACACATAAGTTGCGCACATAAGTTGCTGTAGTCAATGTGGTGACTATTACACATAGGTTGCGATAGTCAATGTGGAGACCATTACACATAAGGTGCGGTAGTCAATGTGGTGACTATTACCCATAAGTTGCGGTAGTCAATGAGGAGACTATTACACATAAGTTGCGCACATAAGTTGTGGTAGTCAATGTGGAGACTATTACACATCAGTTGTGGTAGTCAATGTGGAGACTATTACACATAAGTTGCGGTAGTCAATGTGGAGACTATTACACATAAGTTGCGGTAGTCAATGTGGACACTATTACACATAAGTTGTGGTAGTCAATGTGGAGACTATTACACATAAGTTGCGGTAGTCAATGTGGTGACTATTACACATCAGTTGTGGTAGTCAATGTGGAGACAACTACACGTAAGTTGTGATTGTCAATGTGGAGACTATTACACAACTTACTGGTGAACAGCATTTTTTTTTAAATCACTTAACTGACATTTTTAATAAATTTAATAATAAATAGAAATATGCAAGATCCTCTATTTTAAGTTGACCATAAGTACTTTTTTTTATACTGTTACACAATGAATTTTTTAATTGTTGCATAGAACAATGTTTGAATACAAAACCTTTTTAGAATTCTCAGTGAGTTTAAATCCAGAGGAATGCATTCTCTAAATATAAATAGTCAATATAATTCTCTTAAAAACATTTACTCAATCTTGAAGAAGTTTATTAATCAACTAAGAGATATGCAGAAATAAATTAATAATTAATGTGTACTTTATAATTTCTACAATCTGGCTTCGCATTAATTTTTTGCACTGTTACTGGTCTCATAACTTTAATATGGACTAAAAGAAATCATTTAAAACATTAATATAAGTTTGCTTTCCAGGCCTCTACATTAACTTTTGGATCCACTTGTCCTGTCGGACAGTGACTTCAGAAATCCACTTGTCCTGACCTATAATGAACTTGTCCGAATAAGAAATCTCAATTTTTTACTGTAAAGGCATTAAAACATGTAAAATAAAGCATTTCTATTCAGAGATTGCGATCCGATGAAGCGTGATACATGAACACAATCCGCAAAGCGGTCGTATGTGATTGTCGCAAAATGTTCAAGCGATTTTTATTTCGTAAAATTTATGATTAGCGTATAATTAAACAACTTGCTTCTGTTGTATTTTATTAACAATAGTTTCACAACATAAGGAATGCTTTTTGTCATTCAAAATCGGGAGAATAAAACGTCAAATACAGGGATCCCAAGCAACGTGTTGCGACAAGCAACTATCTATATATACACTATCTATATATATCGGCAGGGAAAATCCTGCCGCGCATGCGCAAAACTGTCTAGTTTACAATCACTTCCTATTGACAACACTCGCTACGGTGAGGTTTGAATTTTGTCATTTGGCGTGGGTTTTCAGCGTATTTTGGCATGGGTTTTCATTTTGATTTTGTTTTATCAAATTTTTTCTACTTGCCCGATCGGACAACCTGGATTCAGAATCAACTTGTCCGGACCCAAGTCTGGGTTGCCAAAACCTATCGGACAATGCCTAATGTCGAGCCCTGCTTTCATAAGATAAGAATCTGGAAAAAACAAGAGGTCAATGACCTTGAAGCTCTACTGATACGTTTTTGATAGCTAGATCAATATTCCTGTGAAGTTTCATGAAAATCTATCAAGTAGTTTCAGAGTAGTCGCTACAAGTTTTTACTATATAACTCTATGTAAACAAAGATGGCCACGGAAGCCATGTTTAAAGTTGAATCAAATAATTTTCAACAGGGACCAACATGTCCAGGGCTCCAGAAATTGGATAGCCCGACGCCCGGGGCTAGTCAAAATTGAAGTCGGGCTTGTAACAAATTCCATACAGTTAGCCCGTCGGGCTAGTCCAAAAAAACAAAACAAAATAAATCCCACTGCCTAAATTACACGATCTGTGTATAACAAACACGCGCCAGTCAGGCACCTGTAATAAAACATCCCCCACATGTTTCATAATCTGTTAATTGCACTCGCTAATTCAATTAGCATTCGCCGCGGGCATTCGCCGCGGGCATCGGCGATTTTCAACATCAAAACAAAACATGCTATAAGTCCGTCCTCCAAGAACCTTAATTGACAGTCGGCATTATCCAATCAATTGATGTGTAGTATTTCAACTCAGGTTGATTAGCCAATGAAACCACTTTTTAAAAATACTACTGGTTGATCACATGTTCGTCACGTGGTCAGCTCAAAATGGCGGTACTGACTCAAACGATTACAAATCGGCCGATACAAAATCGTATTCAACACAATCACGCTGATTTGTGGGCGACTTTTGATGAATCAAGAGACCATGGATTTTTGATAATGGAAGCATGCTTTTATATGAAACTGTGAAAAGCGAAATATATCAATACTTAGATAACATTAAGAAATTCCTGACTCAGGGGAAAGAACTCCCGCAAAGTGAAATTTGATTATGATACGCGGAAATATATGTAATACATTTGTGAGAAAAAATATCGATTTCTTTGTAAATAAATTTTAAACACAGTTATTTTCATATACAGTTAACAGTTTATATTTATTTTCCAATGTATTTTGCCGATTAAAATGCCTTCCTTGAGGAACTGGACTTGAAAACTTGTATCACTGTATACAATTTGTGGGTGGGGTAATGCTAAAAACAACAACAAAAAAAATCTGTCCTAAATTGTTCCATCTTACCATTGCTACGCTTTCACCCAATGACTACTGCCAACGCTACTTAAACGTACATCAATTGATTATGAGAAGATAGGAATTACTGATTTTTTTATTTTCTCAGTATTTAATGAATTATAATGACTATCTGAATCCCGTTAAATCAGAATCAGCTTTAACATAATTAGATGTCGTCAGCTGGGTATAAGTAATAGATAGAGTCAGGTCTCAGTGAGCTGGTTCATTTAAATACATTTTAATAAACGAGATACGTAAAAGTATTGCCAAACAAGATAAATGATAACTGACAAAGACAAAAACAAACAGACACATTATTTTGAAGGCAAGTAAAAAAAACAATGCTTGTGACAAAAACCTCAGGGCTAGTGGAAAAAAAACCAGGGCTAGTGGATTTTCAGGACCCACTAGCCCTGGGCTAGTCCCCTAAAAAAATATTCTTGGAGCACTGATGTCATGCTGATCATTTTAGAAAAAGTCCCATATCAAATATCACTTATATTTTTCAAGAAGTAGTCGCTACACATTTGTTTTTTAAAAATCTATTTTTAGCTGTAGTGGCCATAATGAATTCCAGCCGACCTGAAATTTTGCTAAGATCAACTAGATATCAAGAGCAACACTCCTGCGAAGTGTCATGAACATCTGTAAAGTAGTTTCATAGGAGTAGTCGCTACAAGCTTTTACTATGTAACACTATGTAAACAAAGATGGCCGCTAGCAGCCATGTTTAATGTTAAATCAAAATGATTTTCAAAAATGACCAACCTCATGTTATGCTGATCGTTTTAAAAAAGTCCCATATCAATATCACTTATAGTTTTACTAAAGACTTCATAAAAACAGTGCTCACAGAAAATTATTTTAAGAGACAGGCCCAGGGCTTGTTGCTTCTGAAAATGGACAGGCCCTGATTTAAAATGGACAGGCCCTGATTCAAAATGGAAAGGTCCAATATTTTTTTCTTAGTGGAAATGTGTCTTTATTCGCTTTTGTAGCACACATTTGTTACGTATGTATTACTCAAACTCAGAACCTCCCCTGACTATATTTTTCTTTTTGTTACAACTTTATGCTCCCTAGTCAGCAGACTTATTTATCACTTCGTTAGAATAGAATATTACATTGAAATTTACAACCGATGCAAAGGAGAGTACTAGCACTTTTGCCAAACGATAATAATCAGAGCCGACTTGGTGAAACTGGAGCCGATCTTGGAGCCGAACTTGGAGCCAAATTTTCAATCAGGTTTTATTAGACTATCACATGTATCAGGGCCTCCTCTGGCTATATTTTTCATTTTGTCACCACTTTCTCCAAGTTAAAGAATTAGGAGCCTAGAGTAAAATTCTTTTAAAAGTAGGATTCCAGGAACTCCTTACACATGATAAAAGAAAGAATGATAGATTAAATAATGAATAGAAATGTTTTTCTTATTCGATTATGTAAAAAAAAAAGTTAAAAAAAAATATCCGAAATTATGTACCATCCTAACTACTATGACACCGCACTTTTCGGCCCGAAAATTTCACAAACATTCAATCGAAATACCATCAATTAGGAACTTTTTTCATGCATTAATGTGTTTTGAATGCCAAAATGTATTTTGAATGCCAAAAATGGAATTTCTTATCAAAGAGGAAAGAAAACACAACCCTAATAGCAGGATAATGTAGTTTTACGTCAGAAATTGTCGATCTCAAAGTTGTGACAAACTGCAGACACGACGCCAGACAAAATATTCAAACTTCTTATTGTTTCAATTTGTGTATAACACATTTGAATTACTTTTATATATTGCAAGTGTTTTCATAGTTCAGAATACACATGGGAGTATTTGTCTTGAGGATCTTTTTTTTTTAGACAGGCCCGACGGGCTCCTCGTATGCAAAATTAGACAGGCCCGGAATGGATTTAGAGGAGCCCCGGGCGTCGGGCTATCCTATTCTTGGAGCACTGAAAAAGGGTACTAGTAGCTTAATTCAATAATTCTAACTTCGTGACTGTATTGTGACTTCAGGATTTTATTTCTTCATGACTTCATTTCTTCATGACTTCATTTCTTCTACCTTCGAACATCATGACATCTAATTCAAGAAGTCGAAGATTTAAGCTGGTTCCCACCCCACACACCAACCCATGCCAACCCACCACCTCCTCCTTTCACTGGATCCATTCAACATGAAACTTCATTTCGTAAAAAGCTATTTCTAGAAACGGATTGTGAAAATAACAAGACAATTCTAACAATAGTATAGCGTCGTCTGTTTTTGCAAACATTATAAATAACTCGACATATGGCGCAAACCCCATTTTGTGCTGCTGCTAGTATTTTCTCTGTAATAATGGGGGGGCAAGTGACTTTTGAATTTGGGGCAAGTGACATTTTGGGCAGGGCAAGTGGATTTTTAAAATATTTCCTGAGCCCTGAATTGAATGTTATTTAACGGCTCATCAACACAGTATAGGTTATTTAGAGCCGCCCCAAAGAGAGGGGAAGGATACATAGGAATCCGGGAACCGTGCCCTACTCTTATTATCGAATAGATTCCTATGGTTCTTTAACGTGCTCGTAGGATAGACCGATACACGGGACCGCCCGGTTTACGTCCGCATCCGACGGACGAGGCTAAGGGAGTGTCTTGCCCAAGAACACACCGACGAAACTCAGTGGCACCACGGAGGATTGAACCCGGGGCCTCCGGTTACAAATCCGCGGCGCTACCGACTGCGCCACGCCACTCCTGAATAGGCATAATTAATACAAATTGTATTCTTTTCGATAATGCACAAGACTTATTGTTCGGGGTGCTTGTTTCAGGTTTTTCTGCAGTAGCTTGAGCAATTTAAATAGTACGTACAGCAATTATATATCATTCGAACTGGTATTTTTAGTGGTAAATAAAAACAACTTAGTTTTGAAAATTGGTTGACTAATAATTATTTTACAGCCTAAATGATTTTTGATGGGGCTTTTCCCATGTAAATTTCTTGTTGGTGGGACAGCAAAAAATTAAGAAATTTCATATAACTTCAGTTTGCTTTTATATTTTGCTTTAAAACTTTCAATGTGTCTTAATTTACAAATATCCAATAATTTAAAACGATTTTTGGATAGAAATTCTAAAAAAAAAAAGTTTTTAAAATTGTTCATGCTTAAAGGGACACTGTCCGTAAGTAAGCAGATATTGAGCATAACCAAATAACTGTCTGACTTTTATTCATTGAAATGTATACATGAAAACATGAGGATAGACCCTAAGAAGTATGTAGGAATACATTCGTGAGTTTGAAAAAAAAAAGTTTTAATTATTAAATGTAAATAAAGTGGGACCCACAATATTTACCTTTTATGCGTTCACGTGACTTCCATAGCGCACTAGGTTTTAACCCTAGTATGTATTGCGCAATGTGTATAGCCCGCTTAGCTCAGTTAGGAGCGAGTTCCGACAAATTTACGCTCACGCACACTTATTTTTACTGCGGAGTTTGGGCTGCGAGTTCAAACCCACGAAGTGGATTTGCTTATTTTTGTACCGCGATTGAATTCCGTTAAACAATCTTGCCTTTAATTAGTAAATATTGAATAATGTTTAGTGTATAATGTTTGCGAACATAATTATTGGGTGTTTTATAAACTAAAAGTTACGGACAGTGTCCCTTTAAAGGGGTTGATGCACTATTTTCAAACAGAATTTCTTTAAAAGGGCTCCGAAAGACTTGAAAAAAGCTGAAAGAATTATCAAAATGGCGTTACAAATAAAGGAGATATGACCTATTGAAAAATTGCAAAGAAACATAACTGGAGGAGGCCATTTTTGAACGATGACGTCATCGCGCCTTTTTACCATATATGGAATATTGACAAAATGTTTTTTAAAGCAAAGAAAATCACTACATATGAAAAATAAGCCTACAATGTATACATTTTAAATCTGTATATCTATTTTTAATAAATTTGCAGTGATTTTCTTTGCTTTAAAGGACATTTTGTCAATATGCCATATATGGTAAAAAGGCGCTATGACGTCATCGTTCAAAGATGGCCGCCTCCATTGATGTTCATTGCACACTTTCAATAGGTAACATCTCCTTTATTTTTCATGATATTTTGATAATTCTTTCAGCTTTTTTCACGTTTTTGAGAGCCCTTTTAAATAAATTGTGTTTGAAAATAGTGCATCAACCCCTTTAAGAATTTTGCATTGAAAATGACCCATCAAAAACAGCTTTACGCATGACATTTTTATTTCCCAACCGCTTTTTGAAAAGTAAGGAACGTTTATTTACCACTAAAAATGTCTGTTTCACTGATATACAACTAAGGTACTAGATGAATTTTGTCTAATAAGTCCAAAAAACTTTGGCTGAAACAAGCGCCCCAAACAATAGTTTGCTATTTGTTCACTTTTAAATATATACTTTACGAGCTGAATTTGTCAGTTTTTATTAAAAATATTGTAAATTCTGTAAAAGTCACTGATATAAATCCTTTTTAATATGCTAAAATAATTCCATCTTACCCTGTTTTCTTGTTGCAATTTCCAGTGATCTCCAGTGTCCTGTTGGTGCCTTCTCTCAGCAGTATCTCCAGCTGACCCCTCTTGCTCTAGATCTCGGATGTCATGTGAAACCGTCCTTCTAAAGTCCCCAGACTCTCTCTGAAGTCGACGTGCCAGATCCACTCGAACTTTCTGCAGCGTTTTCACAAACTGCTGGTCCTTCTCTATCTTCACTCTTTCTATATTCCGAATGGCTGCTTGCTCAACCTCATTTGCATGCTCTCGATTTTCTTTCTCCATTTCCATTACTATTTCAACTTCTCGTTTTCGGAATTTCTGTTCATGCTTTTCTTCGATCTCATACTCTATATTTTTCACCTTTTTCTCGTAATTCTCTTCCAGACTTTGTATTTTCTTCTCTCGAAAATCAAAATCTCTCGTCACTCTGTCCTTTATTTGATCCTCTAGTTCTTTCGATTTCCTTTCAAATGTAGCTTCTAATTCTGAAATCTTTTCTTCTAATATTTTCTCAATACCTTCTTCACTCATCAACTCAATATCCGTTTGAGACTCATAATCCTTTGTAACATTTATTGATTCTACAGTTTCATCAATGTTTTCCTCAACTGAGTCCAACTCTATTTGATCGACACCTGTATATTCAACACCATTATCTTCTTTTTTTTCAGTTTCATTTGGTTTAGATACAATGTCTTCAATACCATTAGTTTCTCCTGCAGAACCAACGTTAGGATATTTAAATGCCGACACTGAGGGTTTCTCAAAGTTTGTACTAGCTGAATCAACTCCACTATCAAATGATGCGACAGAAATGTTCTCAGTTATATCTGTTATATTTTCCATAATGGGAGTGTCATTATCAGTTTCGGCATCAAGTGCGCTTTCAACTTGAACATAAGTTGCAGGACTAAATTCTTCTGTTATTACACGACTAGCTTCAACATTTCTCTCGTGATGCAAACTTTCTGTGTTTTCTGCTGTAGCAGTCAAGATTTCACACTGGCAAGACACAGACATGTTCACCACACATAATGTTTGACTATCAAAATCAACAGTTTTCCTCATATTCACCAAACCTTCTGCGATATCGTCTTCATTATCAATATCAGTTTGTACACACTGATCCAATCTTTCAACTTTTGATTCAGGCTTACTTTGATTTAATTCTTCGGACATTGTAACAAAGCTAACTCCAAGAACTGTTTCATTGGCGGTTTCATTAAAATGAACATGGCCACTATTTGAAGCATCAGTCAGTGCTTCAGACAACCATATTTCAGCTTCAGATTGTTCTAAATCTCTTCCATTATTCATAGCATTGTCATCTAATATGGCATGCTCTCCCATTTGTATTTCAGTTTGAGATGACGAATCAACCAAATTAGCCTCTTTTTCATTTTCAGAAGTATTTCCATTGTCATCAAGCAAGTAACCAGAATTCTCAAATACTCCTACTGAAATATTTGTCTGTACAGATGTGTTGATTATTTTATTATCAGGAGCTGTCAATTCAAGAAACTGGAAAGCACTCGCAAAAGTAGGAACTAGATGTGTATTTGATTCTGGATTTTGTTCAGTCGCAATGTCGAGATTTAATCTCAATGTATCTAGATTTACAGGCATATTCGGAATTCCCCAACTGCCTAATCCCTGAAAGCTGTTCTCACTTTCCCCAAAATGTGAATCATTGTCTGGAACTTCTAGTTCTGTTCTAGTATCAGTATTTTGTGCAGTTCTTTGATTCAATTTTGATACCATTTTCATATTTTTCATATCCTTTTGCTGCTTCTCACTCAAGATTTCCTCTAGTTTTTGCTTTTGTTCAACTGCTTCCACATATTGAGCTTGCTGCTCTTCTAAATTCTCTTTTAAAACCGTTTTCTCCTCTGCGGCTTCGCACATCTCATTTTCCATAAAATCCAACATTTTTCTCAGCTCGCCTACATCATCATTCATCACCTGCAGCTGTGACTGCAGCTGACTTATCTCTTTATCACATTTTTTCTTGGTGGTTTCCATGTCTGATTTAACTTCTTCATATTTTGATTGCATATCGTGTAACATGTTAGTCAGTTCTTCAGTGAGCAATTCATACTCTCCTTTCTCCTTTTGAATACCATTTAACCGAACATGCAAGTCTTCAATTCTATTGTTCAGATTTCTATTTTCACTTTCTATGTCCAGATTTCTTTTCAGAATTTCATCAACTTTATCTAATCTGCCTTGTATCGAGCCAAACTGACCTCTTATGTCATCATTTTCCAGCTTCAATTTACTGTTTGCTTCTCTCAATTCTTTGTTTTCAAGTTCAATCAAATTCATCTTTTCAGTAAGTTCAGCAATTTCTGTTCTCAGCTTTCTATCTTCAATTTCTATATTGTTATACTGAGAAGCAATATCATCCCTCGAATTTGTCAAGTTCTCTAATTCAGCAGCCAAAATTTCAACCTGATGTCTAATATGGTTTCTGTTTTCTGAAACGGCATTAAGATGTGTCTGAAGTGTTCCTATTTGTGACTTCAGGCTTTCCTTTTCCTTTATCATGTTCTTATTTTCTGTATCAATACTGTTCAACTCCACCAAAATCTCAGCTTTATCAGTGTCTGCTATTTTCAAGTTTTCACTCAGGTCATTTATTTTTGCATCATCACCTTGCTTTGCCATCTCAAGAATTTCAAATTCTTTATGTAAATTCTCAATCTCATCTACTAGTTTCCTATTTTCTTGTTCAAATTTATTCATTTCAGACTGAGCACTTTCAAGGTCCCTCTGTAGTTTGTTTTTGTATCTCGTTTCTAATTCTAACTGAGCACAGAGTCTTTCAATCTCACCCGTTTTACCTTCACCGGAGTTAACGCTTGCTTCATATATTTTCAGCTGCTCTTTCAAGTATCCTTCTCTTTCTTTTGCTTCATTGAAATCATGGTCAAGACTGCTGCATTGTTCATTCAGCCTTGTGTTCTCTTCCAACAATTCATTCATATCTTGTTCCAACCGAGTAGCGAGGTCTGCTTTTTCTGTTATTGTATCATCATACAAATTAACTTGCTCAACCAATCCAATTAAATCATGTTCCATACTTGTTACTTTTGTCTTAAATTCTATATTTTCTTTCGTCAATGATTCAATTTCTTTTTCAAGTTGAAAAATGATTGTCACTTTCTTTGAATTGTTCTCATCAATGGTTTGCGTCTGATCTAATACTTCTTGCAGGTCTTGCTTCAAGCTTAATACCTGGGTCTTCAATGTTGCGTTTTCTTCATCCAGCCCACCTAATTGCATTTCATATTTTTCAATGACCAGCTCTTTTTCTTTAATTTTTTCGTCTGCATTGCCTTGTACTTGTTCTATCATTTCTAACAAACCCGTTTTCTCATCATCCAAATCTGCAACTATTCTTTGAAATTCATCACATTTATCTAATAGTAATTCATTTTCATTGGTGACTTCTGCAAGTTGCTGCTGATTTTCCATGAGCTCAGAAACAAGGTTTTCATTTTCCATTGAAAATTCTTCATGTTTTGCTTCGAGTTCAAAAATTCTACTTCTGAACACATTGTTTTCATCTTTTTGTTCAACAATATTTGGAAAAAAACTCTGTAATCTTGCAACTTCAACATCTAGTATTTCAATTTCAGCATCTTTGCTTTGAACCTTTGTTTTCAGAGTGGAATTCTCCTCCAACAAACCTTCTATTTCACACATAAATTTGGTTTCCTCAATCTCTTTTTTCTTTAAATGTTTGGCCATCTTTATCTGAAGATCTTTGTTTTCACTTTCATATTGTTTCAGACATTTTTGTGTTTTTGATATTTCTAAATTTGATTCTCTCATGTTTTGCAGAACATCTGCATTTTCCTTATGCAGTGCTTCCATAGTTTCAAAAATCCTTTCATTTTCTTCTATTTGTGCTGACAGAGAGCCTTGTAGTTTTTCATTTTCCATTAATATATTTTCTTTTTCTTCTTGTATTTTTTCTAAAGTTTCTTTCATTTCAAAGAAATCACCTTCAGAGGATTCTAAATATTCCAAGCGTTCTTTCACTCTGCTAAGTTCCTCTCTGACCTGCTCTTCTCTATACTTAGAGTCAGTCTTTGCTGACTGCATTTCCATATTGTCCTTATCCATATCATTCAGTCTCAACATAAGTTCATCTCTTTCCCAACTCACTTTTTCATATTCCTGTCTCAGCTCTTCAATGCCCTTTTCTGATACCTTCAACGATTCATGTAATTGGCCTATCGTATCTTGTAACTGAGTGATCACAGTATTTTGATTTTCATCATCTTTCATAATTTTTGTATTTAATTGTTCAATCCTTTCCAATTCATCTAATACATTCATTTTTTCAGATTTTTCCAACTGAAGTAGGTCCATAAGATCTTCTTTTTCTTTTCTGCACTGTTCAGAAATTTCTTTTAAATACAGAATTTCTTTTCTGTGTCTACTTAGCTCTTCATCCGATTCATACAATTCCTTCTGAAATGATTCATCTTCACCCGTCTGACCTTTTTGCAAAGGTTGAGAACAAACTGGATCTTCAGCATCAATATTTCCATCACCAGTCTCAGCATCTAAAGTCTGAAATTCATGGTCATTACTAACACCACCAACATAAATACCAACAGAAGTTTGCCCAACTGAACTTAAAAATAATCCATGGCGACTCGGAGTGGAAGAAGCATGCAAGTTAACCTCCAGTTCCGAAGCCTCTATGCTAGGAATGTCAAGGTCACTTACCTTCTCTGCACTGTCGCCATGGAAACCAATCATATTGTCACCATCACCAGAATGTTCTTGGTCAGCTATGGACATTGTTTCTTGTGGATGAAGCTTTGAAGAATCTTTGCCTGCTCCTATTCTGAAAGTGTCAAGTTCCTGTTTGAGCATTTCGCATTCTTCAATCTTATGATAGAGAATTTCACCAACATTGTCTAATGCTAGTTGGAGGTTTTCCAATTGAGTAGTTTCTGAAACACTTAATTCATTTCTCTGGATACTATTGTTTGAGTCATTGTCAAATGAATGATAAGCTGTGTCTTCCCCAATTGTTGCAGTTTTACCCGAGTATAAACTAGACCGTGTATCATCAGATTTATCCTCCGAATGATCGGTTTCATCATTGCCTGCCTCAAGCTGTCCAACATTCACCATACCTGCTCTATGAATTTTAGTTTCAAGATGTGTAAGTGCATTTGACACTCGTTTATCACCTTTGAGCTGGTCTAGTTCCAATTTCAACGCTTCAAGCTCACATTCCAGTTCAGCTATTTTGGCATCTTTCTCATTTTCATTGCTTTCTTTGGCACATGAAATACTAACAGCCTTAATCATTAGTTCTGGAGATGACACATTTTCTTCAGTTTCACCAGGATTTGAATTACTGTTCGTATTAACTAGATCAAAGTGTTCCATGATAGCATTCAAGTCTTTGGCAAGTTCATCAGCATTAAAACTAATCGAATCTCTATCATCTTCCTGCAAATGATACGTTGTTTGACTTTCAAGTTCCATTTCAGTTTCAACCTCTTCAACAAGCCTACTTTTCTCACTTGTGGTGTCATGGCCATTATTATGATTTATGGAGGAAGTATTTTGGTGTGTTTGAACACATTCGGCATTCAACCTTTCCTCAAGGATTTCTGGTAATATTGTTTCTTGAACACATATCATTTCTTCTATAGGTTTTAACCTTTGAAGGGACTCATGCATAAAGTCATGATCCATCAATTCTTTGCCTACTTTCTCAATATCTTCTACATTTTGTTTACAAGTATCACATTCTGTAGCTGTGTTTATCAATTCTTGCTTCAAATTCTGGATTTCGTTATTGAGAGACAGATGTGTTGATTTATATTGCATATTTTCAGCTTGAGCCATTTCTAGCATACCTTTCAACTCATTCAAATCAGTTTTCATTTTTTCTCTTTCTTCCTGCCAATCACCGATCTCATCCTTATACTGTTCCACACCTGCTGCTAGTTCCTTTAACTGTCCAACTAGCTGTGCATTCTCACAAGAGACAACCTCTACCTGGCTCTTCAGAGCAGCTATGGCATCTTTCTGATTATTAATCTTGTTGTACAGCTCATCATTCTGGACCCTCAGTGAGTGGTTCTCCTCCAGAACATCTTCACTCTGACTTATCTTGTCCTCATATTCCTCAATCTGTGACTGATATATCACATTGTCATCTTTTACCTGTGTCAGTTCATTTGCTAGAATTATGTTATCGTTTATAACTCTGTCAGATTCATTTTTTGATTTCTCAAGATTTTCCTGCATTTCTTTTATTTGATCATCCATATTTTGTTTTAATTCTTGTAAATTATTTATTTTTTTGCCGAGAACTTGAATTTCGGAGTTGTTTGCATCTTTCTCAGCTTTAAGTGATTCAACCAAGGTCTTGTAGTCATTGCTTTCAGTTGAAATGCTTTCTTTTTCTTGTTTAAGATTTTCCGTTTCTAACATAAAGTCATTTAGTTCTGACACCGACTGTTTATGCTGCTTCTTTAGTATTTCTAAACCTTTTACTAATGTTTCATTATTTGACTTCAAGTCTTCATTTTCTATTATGAGCTCATCAGATTGCTTCTTAAATGCCTCTTTTTCAGATTTCAAAATAAAATTTTCTGCTTCCATATCACCAAGCTTGGCATTAAGTTCTTCTGAAACATTAACTAGACGTATGTCGTATTCATTCTTTAGTGCCTCAATTTCTGCATCTTTATCAATTTTGATATTCTCTGTTACAGTTTTCATTTCATGATTAAAATGTTCTTTCAACCTTTCCATTTCTTGTTCCAACTGAACCCTATCTGCTGTATTCATTCCAGCTTTGGCAAGCATAGCATATTCTTGTTTGAGAGAGCCATACTCTGTCGAGATGTGGGTGAGTTTTTCGGCAAGTTTGGAAACAATCTGATCCTTCTGTATGATGCTGTCTTGCAGAACTAGAATTTCATCTTTCGCTTTTTGTAAAGCACCAACTGTACTTTGCTGTCTCTCGTTTTGAGCTTTAAGTGTACCGCTTGCCTGCAATGAAGAAAATAATAAATATGATGATAAATTTTCTCTTTTTTTGCAACTAGAGGCTGTGACGGCACTTTTAAAAGCATTTGTAGGGGGCGCCTTCAATCAATAATTGCATTTGTAGGGGAAGGGGTTAATACAAAAACCAAAAATGTGTCCATGGAACACGGATGCCCCTACTGAAAACAATGCACAGGCACAGTTAACCTATGACAAAGCTAGAGCAACTTACTCATGAACCGATGACAAATATATAATGGGGTTTAACATCGCTTTTAAAAATCTTTCAGTAACATTATACCGATTCTGGACCGACCAGTCCTAGCACTACTTTTTATATGCTAAATACCAATCAAGGGATGTACTAGTACTATTTTATGAAGTCTCAGGCGTGACCCGGCCGGGGATCAAACCCGAGAAGATGGACATTCTACCACTATGCCGTGGTACAAACCCGAGAAGATGGACATTCTACCACTATGCCGTGGTACAAACCCCGAGAAGATGGACATTCTACCACTAACCCGAGAAGATGGACATTCTACCACTATGCCATGGTACAAACTTGAGAAGATGGACATTCTACCACTATGCCATGGTACAAACCCGAGATTCTACCACTTATGTCGTGGTACAAACCCAAGAAGATGGACATTCTACCACTATGCCCTGGTACAAACTCGAGAAGATGGACATTCTACCACTATGCAGTGGTACAAACCCGAGAAGATGGACATTCTACCACTATGCCGTGGTACAAACCCGAGAAGATGGACATTCTACCACTATGCCGTGGTACAAACCCGAGAAGATGGACATTCTACCACTATGCCATGGCCGCAGTACAAACCTATGATAACGCTATAACGACTTGAACATGAACATTATAGCAATATGCCTGTGAATTTATGTCAAAGCTAGCACTAAGACTGTCAATTCATGTCAAAGCTAGCACGACTGTGAATTTATGTTAAAGCTAAGCAATATGTCTGTGAATTTACGACAGCTATAGCAATTTGGATGTGAACCTATGACGAAGCTATAGCAATTATGACAATGCTGTAGTAATCTGGATGTGAACCTATGACAATGGTGTAGTAATCTGGATGTGAACCTATGACAATGGTGTAGTAATCTGGATGTGAACCTATGACAATGCTGTAGTAATCTGGACGTGAACCTATGACAATGCTGTAGTAATCTGGATGTGAACCTATGACAATGCTGTAGTAATCTGGACTTGAACCTGTGTCAATGATGTAGTAATCTGGATGTGAACCTATGACAATGCTGTAGTAATCTGGATGTGAACCTATGACAATGCTGTAGTAATCTGGATGTGAACCTATGACAATGCTGTAGTAATCTGGATGTGAACCTATGACAATGTTGTAGTAATCTGGATGTGAACCTATGACAATGCTGTAGTAATCTGGATGTGAACCTATGACAAAGCTGTAGTAATCTGGATGTGAACCTATGACAATGCTATAGTAATCTGGACGTGAACCTATGACAATGCTGTAGTAATCTGGACGTGAACCTATGACAATGCTGTAGTAATCTGGACTTGAACCTGTGTCAATGATGTAGTAATCTGGATGTGAACCTATGACAATGCTGTAGTAATCTGGATGTGAACCTATGACAATGCTGTAGTAATCTGCATGTGAACCTGACAATGCTGTAGTAATCTGGATGTGAACCTATGACAATGCTGTAGTAATCTGGAAGTGAACCTATGACAATGCTGTAGTAATCTGGATGTGAACCTATGACAATGCTGTAGTAATCTGGATGTGAACCTATGACAATGCTGTAGTAATCTGCATGTGAACCTGACAATGCTGTAGTAATCTGGATGTGAACCTATGACAATGCTGTAGTAATCTGGATGTGAACCTATGACAATGCTGTAGTAATCTGGATGTGAACCTATGACAATGCTGTAGTAATCTGGATGTGAACCTATGACAATGTTGTAGTAATCTGGATGTGAACCTATGACAATGCTGTAGTAATCTGGATGTGAACCTATGACAAAGCTGTAGTAATCTGGATGTGAACCTATGACAATGCTATAGTAATCTGGACGTGAACCTATGACAATGCTATAGTAATCTGGATTTGAACCTATGACAATGCTGTAGTAATCTGGACGTGAACCTATGACAATGCTGTAGTAATCTGGACGTGAACCTATGACAATGCTGTAGTAATCTGGATGTGAACCTATGACAATGATGTAGTAATCTGGATTTGAACCTATGACAAAGCTATAGTAATCTGGATGTGAACCTATGACAAAGCTGTAGTAATCTGGATGTGAACCTATGACAAAGCTATAGTAATCTGGATGTGAACCTATGACAAAGCTTTAACTACACCTTCTGTTTATTCCAGTATTCATCAACTCAGTGGCTGAATGCTCTCTGCCACACACCAACTCTAGCTCTTTTTCTGAACAATAATAATTACACTGTTTCAATCAGATGTATTTACAAGTCATTTATATTTCAGAAGCATTTTACTAGTATAATATTATCGGCATAATTATAAACCTGTTTTAGCTGCAGTTGTAGCCACTGTACATGGCAGGCAAGCTCCTGAATATCAACCATATTGAATTCCTGGTTCCCTGACCCATTCACCACAGCAGAAGACTGGTCTGTACCCAATGTAGACTGGCTATTAATGGTTCTACTTCCTGATTGTAGACTGGACTGGCTCTCTGTGGAAGACTGAGCACCAACTTTCTTATGGACCAGGTTGTCATTCGCATCAGCAGTCTATAAAACAAAATTATAAAGTACAACCCAATCAGTTTTCAGGCTTAAACATAGCAATAACAAAAGTTAGAGTTATTTCAGGAACGTATTGAAACAAACCTCCAAACCAAATTTGGTGAAAATCTGAAACAATATACTAAAGTTATTGTGTCAACAAGAATGAGCTTACAGACAAGTGGCAGACCGACATAGTGCCATCGCATATCTGGCAGACCGACATAGTGCCATCGCATATCTGGCAGACCGACATAGTGCCATCGCATATCTGGCAGACCGACATAGTGCCATCGCATATGCTTGTCTAGCCTTTGACAAATCAAGCTAAAGAACAAATACTTCCAACACTTATAAATATTTTCAAGCTCTAAGGACACCAAAATCAGCGAGAAAACTAGAGATGTTGCTCTTTAGGGATGACCTAAAAACCCTGCAAGTAGGTGACCTTGATTTTTTACCTGAAAATGTATAGGGGTCATTTTCACTTAATTGGCAGTAAACCTTTAAATGTTTATGAGTGTGGCTGCACACGCTGAGTACATATGGACCGGAAAAGGTTTTTCATTTATGTTCCATGGTGACCTTGACCATTGACCTAGTGACCTGAAAAAGTACAGGGGTCACCCTCACATCATGCACAGTCCACCTGTGAAGTTTCACGAGTAAGGCAGATGTTGTCTAGTTATGGAGACGACAAAGATTTTCATTTTCATTTTGTCGCTTTTAACAATCTTTCACTCATATCACAACATTGTCTACTTGTAGCAGTGAGTTCTATGCTCAGATTTATAGTGTTGCCAAATAGGAATACCACACCGTAGACACATGACATGATACCCCACCATGTTAGATTATACTGACATGGGGCCAACCAGTCCTAGGATACCCTTAACATTGTGAACACCAAGCAAGGGAGCTACTAGTACCATAGTTATGAAGTCTGTGGTATGACAATCTATCAAGTAGTTTCAGACAAGTTTTTACTATTTAACCCTTGTAAACTAAGATGACCGCTGGCAGCCACGTTTAATGTCAAATCAAAATGATTTTTAACAAGGACCAACATCATGTCATGCTAATCATTTTAGAAAAGGTCCCATATCAATATCACTTATAGATTTCAAGAATTAGTCGTTACATATTTGTTTTTTAAAAATCTATTTTTAGCCGTGAATTTCTGGCTGACCTAAAATTTTGCTCGGATCAACTAGACACCAAGAGCAACATTACTGTGAAGTTTCATGAAAATCTGTCTAGTTGTTTCAGAGGACTAGTCGCTACACGCTCCGTGTAAATTAAATAAAGAGATGTCTGCTGGCAGTCATGTTTAACATTGAATCAAAAGATTTTCGACAAGGACCAACATCATGTCATGCTGATCATTTTAGAAAAAGTCACATATCAATATCACTTATAGTTTTCAAGTAGTCGCTACAAATTTGTTTTTTAAAAATCCATTTTTAGCCGTGGCGGCCATCTTGAATTTCCGGCCGACCTGATATTTTGCTAGGATCAATCAGACATCAAGAGCAACATGCCTGTGAAGTTTCATGAAAATCCGTGAAGTACTTTCAGAGAAGTAGTCGCTACAAGTTTTTACTATACAACTCTATGTGGGGAGGGCAAAGTTTCATTATGGTTGTTTGTAGTTCATTTTTTCCCCCAGCGATTTGAAGCACAAGTATGTTAGTAAAACCATACTCATCATCGGATTTTAAGTAGAAAGGCGTAATTTTTATGTCTACACAGTTTGACAGTTGAGTTGTTCACACGCAAATATTCAGGATTTCACTTTATTGCTGGCCAATTATTTTTACGGCAACTTTATTTTAACAACAGTTTTGCCTTATATCTGTTATCATTCTTTTCCCCGTCACTTTTTCTTTCTCTCCCTCTCTCTTTCATATTTTAAAGGCACACAGCCAGTGTCAGAAAGTGTGATGATCTGCGCAAAACTTTAAATGCAGGAATGCTGCAGGAGCGCAGCCTAGATGCATCACAGTAGGTGTGATACTTTCACATTTATCATCTAGAAACAAAACTGTTTACAGACAGACAGACGCTTAACGTCACACCATTTATGAACTAACAAATAAAACTGGACATCAGTGTGTTACCTTATGCAACTCCGACTGTGTGAGTTGTTTTCTCAGCTTCTCGTTATCCTGGATGACTTTATCCAGAGCCAGTTGTTTGCCTACCAGAGATTCCTCCAACTCCTCTACTCGTAAGGTCTGCTCCTGAAGCTTCGACTTCACAGTTAGGTAAGCTCTTGTATCCTAAAAAACAGGTTACAGGCTAAATTTATATGCCTTGACATGACCACATCCAGGGCACTGGCATGACAAAATCCTGGGCCTTGACATGGCTACATCCAGGCCTTGACATGACTACATCCAGGCCTTGACATGACTACATCCAGGCCTTGACATGATGAAATCCAGGCCTTGACATGACTACATACAGGGCCTTGACATGACTACATCTGGGGCCTTGACACGACTATATCTGGGGCATTGACACGACTATATCTGGGGCACTGACATGACTACGTCCAGGGCCTTGACATGACTACATTTGGGCTCTGCCATGACATCTGGGACCTTGACTACATCCGGGGCCTTGACATGACTACATCTGGGGCCTTGACATGACTACATCCAGGGCCTTGACATGACTACAACCAGGGTCTTGACATAATTACATCCAGGGCCTTGACAAGACTACATCCTGGGCCATGACGTGACTACATACGGGCTCTGCCATGACTACATCTGGGAGCTAGACATGACTTCATCTGCAGCCTTAACAGGACTACACCTGGGGCCTTAACAGGACTACACCTGAGGCCTTGACAGGACTACATATGGGGCCTTGACATGACTACATACAGGGCCTTGACATGACTACATCCAAGGCCTTGACATGACTACATATGGGGCTTTGACATGACTACATCCAGGGCCTTGACATGACTACATTAGGGGCCTTGACATGACTACATCTAGGGTCTTGACATCACTACATCTGGGGTCTTGACAGTACTACATACAGGGCCTTGACATGACTACATCCAGGCCTTGACATGACTTCATACAGGGCCTTGACATGACTACATCCAGGCCTTGACATGACTACATTAGGGGCCTTGACATGACTACATCTAGGGTCTTGACATGACTACATCTAGGGTCTTGACATCACTACATCTGGGGTATTGACATGACTACATCCAGGCCCTTGCCATGACTACATCCAGGCATTGACATGACTACATACAGGGCCTTGACATGACCACATACAGGGCCTTGACATGATTACATATGGGGCCTTGACATGACGAAATCCAGACCTTGACATAACTACATACAAAGCATTGACATGACTACATCTGGGACCTTGACACGACTATATCTGGGGCCTTGACATGACTACATCCAGGGCCTTGACATGACTACATTTGGGCTCTGTCATGACTACATCTGGGACCTTGACTACATCTGGGACCTTGACTACATCTGGGGCCTTGACATGACTACATCTGGGACCTTGAAACGACAACATCTGGGGGCTGACATGACTAGATCTGGGGCATTGAGGGCCTTGACAAGACTACATCCAGGGCCATGACGCGACTACATACGGGCTCTGCCATGACTACATTTGGGACCTAGACATTACTATATCTGCAGCCTTAACAGGACTACACCTGGGGCCTTGACATGACTACATCTGGGACCTTGACATGACTACATCCGAGGCCTTGACATGACTACGTATGGGGCTTAGACATGACTACATCCAGGGCCTTGACATGACTGCATTAAGGGCCTTGACATGACTACATCTGGGGTCTTGACATCACTACATCTGGGGCCTTGACAGGAGTACATACAGGGCCTTGACATGACTACATCCAGGCCTTGACAGGACTACATACAGGGCATTGACATGACTACATACAGGGCCTTGACATGACTACATATGGGGCCTTGACACGACTACATCTGGGGCCTTGACACGACTATACCTGGCGCCTCGACATGACTACATCCAGCGCCTCGACATGACTACATTTGGGCTCTGCCATGACTACATCTGGGACCTTGACTACATCTGGGACCTTGACATGACTACATATGGGGCCTTGACATGACTACATCCAGGGCCTTGACATGACTACAACCAGGGCCTTGACATAACTACATCCAGGGCCTTGCCATGACTACATACGGGGCTTTGACACGACTACATCCAGGGCCTTGACAAGACAACATCTGGGGCCTTGACACGACTACATATGGGGCCTTGACATGACTACATCTAGGGCCTTGACAAGACTACATCCAGGGTCATGATGCGACTACATACGGGCTCTGCCATATCTACATCTGGGACCTTGACTACATCTGGGACCTAGACATGACTACATCCAGGCCTTGACATGACTACATCCAGGGCCTCCACATAACTACATCTGGGGTCTTGACATCACTACATCTGGGGCCTTGACATGACTACATCTGGGGCCTTGACATGACTACATATGGGGTGTGACATGACTATTGTCATTAAGTGTAGATCAGCAATGACCTTTGAACTGAAACTAGGACCTTTACCTTTTTACACTGGAGTGGTGTTGTGGCTATTGTTATAATGTGTATGAAGTGTTAAGACCACAAGTCTGATGACTTTTTTAAAATTATATCTGAAGTTTTTGTCAAAAAAAAATGAAAAAAAAAGAAAGAAAAAAAACCTTTAAAATTATTTATATGTCCTAATTTGCACAAAGGAATACGTGCCTACTGTTTACACCAGTAAGACCTAAACATACCCATATTCTGCAGTGATCGTTCTATTTCCGTTTTTAAAAGCATTTAAACATTGAAAATTATGGCTGCCCAATTGCTTACAACTCTGTACTAGTGACGAGTAGTGTGTATGTGTGAGTACAGTGAATAACATACCTCAGTTCCACTGGTACCACTGGTGTCATCTTCACTGTAACTGTTCATGGACTGCTGGTCACTCTGGGTGAATATACACGTCAAACGCAATCAATTATATGTTTTGCAATAGTTTAAAAATGCAAAACTTTGACAGAATAACACACAAAATTATTAACTTTCAGTTCATATCAAATTATTGAGGCAATTATTTTTTACACAACCATGAAATACAGAACAATCCATTTACTTAAGGATTTTCCAGCAAATTACTTAAAGAGGCTCTACCTATATCTTTTTGTCCACCAATTGATATAAACTTTACTTAATTACAAGAGGCCCAAGAGGGCCTGTGAACGCTCTACTGGCTGTTATACCATTGATGAATCGAGTCGTACTACATGGTGTCTAGAGTGTACACAAGGTTTTTCAAGTATTTGACCTAGTGACCTAGTTTTTGACCCCATGGGACCCATTTTCGAACTTGACCAAAATATAATTAAGACAACATTTCGACAAAGTTTCATCAAGATCGGGTCAGAAATATGGCCTCTAGAGTGTACACAAGGTTTTTCAAGTATTTGACCTAGTGACCTAGTTTTTGACCCTGTGTGACCCATTTTCGAACTTTAGCCAGCTATAATTGAGACAAATATTCTGACAAAATTGCATCAAAATCGGGTCAAAAATATGGCCTCTAGAGTGTACACACGGTTTTTCCAAAGTTTGACCTAGTGACCTAGTTTTTAACACCATGTGACCCATTTTTGAACTTGACCAAGATATAATTAAGACAAACATTTTGACAAAGTTTCATCAAGATTGGGTCAGAAATACGGCTTCTAGAGTGTACACAAGGTTTTTCAAGTATTTGACCTAGTGACCTAGTTTTTAACCCCATGTGACCCATTTTCAAACTTGACCAAGATATAATTAAGACAAACATTCTGACAAAGTTGCATCAAGCTCGGGTCAAAAATATGGCCTCTAGAGTGTACACAAGGTTTTTCCAATATTTGACCTAGTGACCTAGTTTTTGACCCCACATGACCCATTTTCGAACGTGACCGAGATTTCATTGAGACAAACAATTAAGATTAACATTCTGACAAAGTTGCATCAAGCTCGGGTCAAAAATATGGCCTCTAGAGTGTACACAAGGTTTTTCCAATATTTGACCTAGTGACCTAGTTTTTAACTTCATGTGACCCATTTCAGAACTTGATCAAGATATAATTAAGATAAACAATTTGACAAAGTTTCATCAAGATTGGGTAACAAATATGACCTCTAGAGTGTACACAAGTTTTTTCAAGTATTTGACCTAGTGACCTAGTTTTTGACCCCACATGACCCATTTTTGAACTTGACCGAGATTTCATTGAGACAAACATTCTGACAAAGTTTCATCAAGATCGGGTCAAAAATATGGCCTCTAGAGTGTACACACGGTTTTTCCAAAGTTTGACCTAAGGACCTAGTTTTTAACACCATGTGACCCATTTTTGAACTTGACCAAGATATAATTAAGACAAACATTTTGACAAAGTTTCATCAAGATTGGGTCAGAAATACGGCTTCTAGAGTGTACACAAGGTTTTTCAAGTATTTGACCTAGTGACCTAGTTTTTAACCCCACGTGACCCATTTTCAAACTTGACCAAGATATAATTAAGACAAACATTCTGACAAAGTTGCATCAAGCTTGGGTCAAAAATATGGCCTCTAGAGTGTACACAAGGTTTTTCCAATATTTGACCTAGTGACCTAGTTTTTGACCCCACATGACCCATTTTCGAACTTGACCGAGATTTCATTGAGACAAACATTCTGACAAAGTTTCATGATGATTGCATCAGAAATGTGGCCTCTAGAGTGTTAAAAGTTAACGGACGACGGACGACGGACAACACACCATCCCATAAGCTCTGCTGGCCCTTGGCCAGTAGAGCTAATAAAGAGGACTATGAAAAAGGTAAATGGCAATAATTTCACCCCATGTAGTATGCGTTTTGCTGGGGAAAAAAAGATTGAAAAGATCGGATTTTTGAAATTGTATTCGTAATTGTTTTAGACAAGCCGATTGCGGAGATTTTCCGATCTTATTCGTTTACAATCGGAACTGCCTCGTCGGATTGGCGAAGAATTCCGATCGATTCATTTACTATCGGAACTGCCCCGAATAGTTTGTTTTCGTTCAACTGAATCGCATTGCGCATGTCTGAGAAAATCGTAAAAACTCTTAGTTCTCCGGCAGGAATAAACGGCATGGCAGCATTTTTTGTCATGATTAATAATCTACAGAACTGGAAATACGAACCATGTTTCTTCTTAGAATACTCATAAAATAGCTTTGTATACATATAAATGCAGTAATATTGAGTATTTAATATTTTACATTAAAAATCACGTAGATATAGGTAGTGCCTCTTTAAATACATTCTGAAATGTTTAATATGCCAACTGCATTTTAATCTGTATTTCTCAACAAGGGGTAAAGCATCACACCATCCAAATAGCAGGGATTTCCCTCCCAGTTTCTTTTAGAGGGTCCATTGGATCCCTTAAAAGTTGTTTGTAGGTCAACACATCAAACTGAGGGTTCAAGTGAGGTAACTAACTTTGTTGTGTTCACTATTGCATACAACTGAAATAAATACTTTTTCATAAATTAAAACAACTTTTAATCATGAACTATTTTAAACACCATTCAAAAAATCAATATTCTGTATGTATATTGTTCACACTGGAAATGGTGATTAATCTGCGTTTTCTTGGGCTGACAGTTTTATAGCCATTATTCGGTCATATTCATGCCAAAAAGCTTTTTTACCCAAATTTTAGACAAACATTCCCAATAGAATGAAAAGAAAATCGGAAAAGTATGATAGGGCAGGGGTTTTTTTGGGCTGTTTTTATAGCTGAAATTCGGTCATATTCCCAAAGCCAAAACGTATCTTTTTTCCCAATTAAGAGGGAAAAATTCCCAGTTTTTTTTTGTTGTTGTTGTTTTTAAGTGTGCCAATCCAGTGATTGGGGTTCAAAGGCTTAAATAAATGCTTCTGTTTATCTTGGTGTACAAAAAACAGTATTAAAGATATAATTATGAAAGGAATGCTTTACTTTATATTTTTCCGAATTTTATTAAAAATCGTGCTAAAATTTCCAATTTTATGAAAAATCACGCTAAAATTCCCAACTGAGAAGGGGTATGGGTTATGTTTCCAAAAAATAGAAAAAAACACTGTAGGGAAGTACGAAAGGTCGGTGAATATTGAGTATGAAACGCTTTTTACCAACTTATGTGACAATTATACATTTACGACCTATTGGATCGATACTTGAAATAGCTGTCAAAAATTTGTTTGGCTTCATCAATGTGTAAATGCTCATTGAGTGTTTCAATAAAAGAATGTTGTTTTGTTTTAGAATTATTATTCTTCCACAATTCTTTAACAATACATGTACAGGGCTTCCGTTAACGTATATTACATCCAAAAATCGTAGTTGTACGGCGAAAATTAACATCAAAGGCGTACAGTACAGTGTACTTTCAAAAACTTCAAAGTACGCCGCGATTCTTTATTATGGACATCCCACAATTTATAAATTACAGATTATAGCCCCGCCCATGTCATTTCATTTGGGACAGCCGAAGTAACAAGTTGTAACGCAATTAAACTCAGTGGAGACTGTAATTGACAGGTAAAACCGGTTTTGTCCAGTTTTATCAAGGGTCACACATGTGGCTGGCGTGAGGAGTGTTAAGTATTTAGCCTAGCCGGGCATTTCACAAAATAAAAGTAGCAGTATAATCTCGACGCCAAATAGTAATTTATATTCATTAAAAACAAAGTTGAAACTCCTTTCACAAACAGCTTATACTTTTTAGGCTTTTACTTTTATATATGTGTGTCATTTTTCTTTGTATTTATCAAAGTTACCAAAGAGAACCAAAGTATTGATAGACAGACAACATTTAATAATCTCTAAACCAGGGGAAAGAACTCTTTGTGAATGAAGTCGGAACACGGAAGTGAAATTATCACTGGCAAAAACGACTGACTGTTTTGATAATAAATTAAAGAAACTGTTACATTTACTCCTACACTTGACAGTTTTACTTACTTTTCATTAATGTATGCCAATTTAAAAGCTTTCCTGAACTGATGAAGTGAAAACTGTTTGCAAAATGTAATTCACTGTATAAAACCTGTGGGTGGGGTATGACACGCAAAAGCAAATTAACGCAAAAGCAAATTAAGTATGTTTAGTTTGAAACTGTTTATATAATGATGTCATCGAATATTTTCTTTTATAAACATATATATGATTATAAATATCCTTTTTTTTTAATGTTGTTTCTTTGATGCACACCCTCACACCACCACCACGCGGAATCACTGACTCAAAAGACAATATGAATGCCATGCACTAAAACTTCCTAAATTTTCCCCATGAACTTCCAATTTTGACATATAGGAAGTTCGAACTTCCTAATTTTGAACCTTAGTGAAAGCCCTGCATGGATCTTGCCTACTTCACGCTATCATTTTTCGCAAAAAAAAATAGGCGCGTTTCCTATTGCATGCTTTAAAAAAAATGGGGTAGGTCAGTAGGCATTTTTTTTTTTTTTTTGAGCAAGATATTGTCAGATTCTACATGTATTTATCTCATAAACCCCATACAAGTTGATGATACAACTGAAAGTTTCTCTGTGATGTCAGCTTACCTCGATATATGGTGATAAATCATTGTTCAGAACAAATTTAAATTTTTTTTTCATAAAAAGTTTTCGGGTCGGCCCCTTAAAAACAGGGTCGGTCGGGCCACCAGAAACACAGGTTGTTTTTTTTTGGCCTAAAAATCCTACAAAATGAGCTGTTTTCAAGTTGTGGCAAGTTGGCATTATACACTTACAAGGTGTATGTTGAATACTTACATCATAGACAAATCTAGCACCGCTTGACAACTCCGACGGTGAGGTCACATCAGTGTTTCCTCCAATCTGAATATCTTTCTGACTGGCATCGTCACAGGGTTGTTTTTTCCTCTTCTTTTTTTTTTGAAACTGGGCTAGCTAAAAGTAAAAGTTGCAAAAATTACTCATCAGGCTCATTTTATGAATTCTCACTTGCAAAAGTTCCACAATGGTACCCTTTGTAAACTCTGTGTGTGTGTGTGTTTCTAAGGATTGTAGTCCCTCTACCATTTGAGGCCCGAGAAGAATCCCTTGTTGACATAGGTTAAATACTTCTTAAGTTATGGCCAGTTATGAGCTTGGTTAGGATGCAGGTTCAAGCTAGTCTTGCGTTAACCATTCGCCAAATCACCATAGGCGAAAAGTAACCCGAACTGGCGGGTGAAAATCGTTAGAAATACATAGCAAATTCGCCAGACATCGACGGTCTGGCGAATCCAAATACCGATTTTGTCTAAAAGATCTCGGAAAATCGAGAATTATAATACACAAAGTATTTCACTGTTTATAAGCCACTATCCCGCTGGGTGTTGTTAGCTAATTAACGACAATCAATTTGGACCGATAAACTAATTATCACAGTGTTTATTGAAAACCAATGTCAAATTGTCGGTGTGCCATAGACTCCGCCCACTGTTCCACCTCTTACTGTCAATCAACTGGTTTGTGTCCCCGCGCTAAATATTACTGCGTTATCGAGCCGGGTAAACCATCAAATAATGTGGCGCCCTCTAGCGGCCAAAATGGCTGATCAAAACAGAAAGTTTGACAATGTTTGCTTACGAATAAAAAGCCAGAGATACTCTGTTCAAAGGCCGTCGGTGTTTTTGAACTTTACGATTACTGATAAGTGTTAAGTGCCTACTCAGTGCTCACACTGGCCATTTTAAATTCATAGCCACACATTTTTTAGTTAAGAAAATAATAGCCAACTTTAATGCGTAAGAAAATTTGGTCAGTCGTAAGAGCCAAATTTTCAATCAGGTTTTATTAGACTATCAGGGCCTCCTCTGGCTATATTTTTCTTTTTGTCATCACTTTCTCCAAGTGAAAGAAGTAGGAGCCTAGACTAGAATTTAAAATTTAAAAGTAGGATTCCAGGAACTCCTTACACATTGATAAAACAAAGAATGATGGATTAAATAATGAATAGAAATATACTTTATGTATCTGTCATCTATATATCGTGTTTCTTTCCACTAACATGTATTTGTAAAGGACAGTTTTTCTCATTCGATTATGTCAAAAAAAAAAAAAAAAAATCCGAAATTATGTACCATCCGAAGTACTATGACACCGCACGTTTACTGTCCGAAAAATTCAAAACATTTAGTCGAAATACCATCAATTACGAACTTTTTTCATGCATTAATGTGTTTTGAATGCCAAAAATGGTCTTTCTTATCAAAGGGGAAAGAAAACACAACCCTAATAGTAGGATAATGTAGTTTTATGTCATTAATTGTCGATCTCAAAGTTGTGACAAATTGAAACTGCCGACACGAAGCCAGGCACAATATTCAAACTACTTGTTGTTTCAATGTTTTAATTACTTTATTGCAAGTGTTTTCACAGTTCACAATACACATGGGAGTTTGCTACCTATCGGGATCATGATGGGATAGCTATTAATGCAGAGGAAAGTAGCGACTATATTCATAATAGTGCGTGCACAAATTAATTTCATCTCTTCGTAGTTTGTGTACAGAAAAACAAACAGGAAACTGTACCTACTGTTGGATGCAACGGATTGTCTGATTGGTCAATCGCCCGAAAGATAACAAATAACGGCATATCTGATTGGCTATTCGGTCCATTAATCACGTGATGTTTGCGTGTATCAACAATGCCGATTATCCGACAACGAAGTGCCAATTAAGGGAATTAACAACTTTTACAAGCGATAATTAATAAGCGCGTGGCGACATCACAGGGGGTGTGAACGGATTATGTAATGTTTATCGGGTCATTTATTACTTAGGGTGTCAAACAGACCATTAAACAAAAAATGTATAAAAAAATAAATAATAAAAAAAAAAATAAAAAAAAAATAATCGCCATTTCTTGTCGACATTTCTTTAAAATAATCGACAGTATTATAAAATAATCGCAAATGGCGACCATGGCGTATGGTAGCGTGAGCACTGCTACTAATTAGTTGTACACACGGTAGCGTAACCTGGAACAATGGCAAGTGTGAACCGGTGTTTGATCGACTGTCTCCGACTTGGGATAATTTTATGGTTGATTGTTCAATCAATATGAAACAATACAAAAGGTGTGATTACTCAAAATATTGGTACAATTTTAGAATAATGAAGTGGCTTTTGTTACTTGCTCTATGCATGATGTGTATGTAGCATTTCTGAATTTTATCTCACAATGCACTGCGATTTTTTTTACAATTTTAAATATATTGATGTTGTTTTTTTCTATGAATGTTAGCATCTTGAAATGCACTGAATGACAATACTAAATGGTCTAATAAATTGTGACAAGAGTCTGTATTTTTATATTTTCTTATTATATGCATGCGTTCATTCTGTCCTTTTTTAAATTTCAGTCTTGACAATTTTTAAAAATTAAAATTACATTAAATTAAATACAGTTTTTAAAACGTTTTGAATATTGTACAACTCAATTTGTACTTATAAGCACTAAAGCAGAATACATAGGTTAAATACAATTTTTAAAACGTTTTGAATATTGTATAACTCAATTTGTAATTATAAGCACTAAAGCAGAATACATAGGTTAAATACAATTTTTAAAACGTTTTGAATATTGTATAACTCAATTTGTAATTATAAGCACTAAAGCAGAATACATAGGTTAAATACAATTTTTAAAACGTTTTGAATATTGTATAACTCAATTTGTAATTATAAGCACTAAAGCAGAATACATAGGTTAAATACAATTTTTAAAACGTTTTGAATATTGTATAACTCAATTTGTAATTATAAGCACTAAAGCAGAATACATAGGTTAAATACAGTTTTTAAAACGTTTTGAATATTGTATAACTCAATTTGTAATTATAAGCACTAAAGCAGAATACATAGGTTAAGCATACTCTTTTAACTTACTATCGATGTGTACGCAAACGCAAAGTTTTAGCGCCTTCAGTTAGTTCCAAAATATCTCAGCAAAAATCTGGCTAAAGGAATTTTTAGGGCTTTAGCCAGATTTGGCTAAAGGGTTTAAAATTCTAGCGCTAGCCTAGTCAAGTTTTATGAAAGTGGGCATAACCCTGCCAAAACTGAAGTCAGAGTTATTGGATATGTGTAACCATTCCTTGGGTTAAGATGAAGATGTGTGTGAAGTTTCATGAACATAGGTCACATACTTTTCAAGTTATGGCCAAGGTTAGGTTGCAGGTTAAGTGTGACAAACGACAACGGAAGACGACGGACAAAGTGATCCCTATGCAGGCGACACAATAACAGATATCTGTGTTATAAAAATTTTGGGAACAGAAAGAAGTGTATATCTTACAATTAATAAATATAATGTGCACATTTTTACAACATATAATTCCAAAAAAGTCTAAAAATAAATTTCTTTTAAAACTAAATTCTAATACTTGAGCGGCCCATAAACGTTTTGAAAGTGAATGGGACACAAGTTTGCGCATGGAATTTATTGGAATTAAACTACTAATTAGATTTTTTTAAATTGAGGTAGGACCAGTGATTTACGTCTCTGGTAGGCAGGGGTCACGCGATTAGGCGAAGTCGCTATAAACTTCGCCGAAATTTGGCCGACTTCGCTTTTTTATTCATTTGGGGCGAAATTTGAGTCGCCGTCATTTTCGGCAAATTCGGGTCAATTTCGCCAAATTCAAATGTGATTAACCTCATAATAAACAAAAGCCTCTAAAATACACAATCAGCGCGTGTATCACACGTACCTTAGTTAATCCCATTGCCATTAAATAACAACCCGACTCTTATCTAATTAGGACAATAACCTAATTATCGATCATTATCAGCTTGCCTAAGGCGAGATGTGAATATTAACCGCCATGTTTGCTCGTTAGGCGATCACGTGATTAAATCATGTGCGCATTCTATTTAGGTAAACCAATCAAAGCCGTCGTATTTTTCCGTTTGGGGAATAATTAAAAATCGTACTACAAAATACTGCGACAACGAAGTACTTTCTCCGGCGATAAATACGTTTAAAGGCGGTGTATAATTATATGATTGACATCAGCACAGTTTTAAAGAATCTTTGCGGCGGGCGACAATAAGCAAAACTGCGAACTTCAATTGTGTGTTTTATTGACGGCTAATTATGAAATAAAGAAATGTGTTTGGTATAAATCACACAGAAATGTATTGTATCGTACGATTAGTTAATGATTTTGTTTTTGTTACTCAATCTTTGCGGCGGTCGACAATAAGAAAAACTGCGAACTGTGTGTTTTATTGACGGCTAATTATGAAATAAAGAAATGTGTTTGGTATAAAGCGAGTTTGTTTGTGATTGTTTTATTGACGAGAGAAATCACACAGAAATGTATTGTATCGTACAATTAGTTAATGATTTTGTTTTTGTTACTCAATGAATATGAGATCATATGAATGTAAAATTAAGTTTGGGGTAATTATCGAGTAATTATTATTTTTCAATAAAAATGAAACGAACACCAGAATAATGTTGCATTCAATCAACATGTCTCTGTCAAGTTGGTTAGGGGTTTTATATCCTGATCTTAAATAATAATAAAATAATGATAATAATAATAATACATGCTTTATTAGTATTATTCATTATTTTAGTTATTATAACAGTAATAACAGTAATAACCCGAATACAATAACAAAATAATATGCAATTGGTTAAATTCAATTCAATATTTAATCGTCCGTCTCATGTCGACCGTCCTCAAGTCTCCCTGTTTTGAAAAACTTCTCCCTGTTTTGACTGGAGGGAGAAGTGACTTCTCCCTGTTTTTGGAGTCTGGCTTGACCCCTGGGTAGGTCGCAATTAAGTGATTTTTTTATCTTGTTCTTTCTACATTATTTGTTGAACATTCAATGGGAAACAATGTATTATTCAATTAATGGAATTTGCTTCCTACTGATTCAAGGTCGGAATTTGGGAACGGAAAATTTGGCTTAGCAATTTAACTATCACTACAATATTTCCTAGTAGGCTACTGCTGTTTACTTCCTGTTGTACTCAAAGAAGTGAGCCGACAACAGTCAAAAAAACATACGTAATCAGAAACTGAAAATCGCCCAAAGTTTTAATAGTAGGAAGGGGATTTATAGTTCTTCCTTTTAATTTTTTTCCTTTTCTGCTAAGAGTTGTTGGTCACCTAACCAAGGTAGGAGTGTAAAATTATCACCTATTAAAAACAAGAAATCCGTGGATTCACATGTCTCGCCTAACGGGGGCTGGACTTAAAAATAAAAAGGTCAATTATGCTTAAATGAAAGTTTGTAAACATTTTAGTAACTAAAAACAATCGAGTTTGCCGTTTGCTGAGATGACATTTAAGTGAATTTGTTTAAAAACAAAATGCCATTCTATTAAAAACAAGAGGCCCAAGAGGGCCTGTGGATGCTCTACTGGCTAAAACGGCTCTTATATCAAGGGTTGTCGACATTAAATTCCCATCAGTAGTTTTTTTTAAAAACATTGCAATAACAACAGGGATAGGATGGCCTTAGATCGCTCACCTGGTAATCATGGGCAATAAGTCTGCTGTGTCTAGTCTGGCATAATTTGTCCCACTTTCTTCTATGAATGAAATTTCATAAAAATGGGTGTGGGGTGGGGGGGTTGTATTAACATTCTAAACAAATATGGTAAAGATCATATAAAAAATGAAGTAACTACAGATTTAACAAAAGAAAATACAATATAGCATTTTTCAACAAATCAAGGGCCACAACCTGTCGTTACTAACTAGATCTAGCTGGTTTTCGAACTTGTCCAAAATGTCATTGATATACCATGCTCTGCACAACTAGACATCATACTGAGGCTTCCTGCCAAATTTTGTAGAAATCCAACAAGCCGTTTAGGAGGAGTAGCGCCGACAATAAATTTAAAGTAAAAATGTCAAAGTGCCATAACTCCGTCATAAATCAGCAAACTGGAACAAAAGCGCGATATGCACAACTAGACATCTTACCGATTACAAAATATAGCATTTTTCAGAAAATCAAGGGCCACAACTCCTGTGTAAATGGTCCAATCTGGCTGTTTTTCAAATTTGTCGGAGCTTTCATTGCTATTAACAATATGATACAGTTTGGTAAATATTGGATGAAAAATGAAGGCCCTATCGTCTTAACGAGGCAAAATATAGCATTTTTAATTAAATCAAGGGCCATAACTCCGCTGTTACTGGTCCGATCTGGCCGGCTTTCGAAATTGTCTGAGCTTTCATTGACATTAACAATTTGGTAAAATTTGGGATAGATCGGATGAAGAATGAAGGCCCTATCGTCTTAACGAGGCAAAATATTTGATTTTTAACTAAATCAAGGGTCATAACTCCGCTGCTAATGGTCCGATCCGGCTGGTTTTTGATCTTGTCCGAGCTTTCATTGATATTAACAATCTGGTATAGACTGGTAAAGATCGGATGAAAAATGAAGGCCCTATCATGTTAACGAGGCAAAATTTAGCGCTTTTAACTAAATCAAGGGCCATAAATCTGCTGTTACTGGTCCAATCTGGCTGGTTTTCGAACTTGTCCGAGCTTTCATTGATATTACCAATCTGGTAAAGTTTGGTAAAGATCAGATGAAAAATGAATGCCCTATCGTCTTAACGAGACAAAATATACCAATATAGCATTTTTAACTAAATCAAGGGCCATAACTCTGCTGTTACTGGTCCGATCTGGCTGGTTTTGGAACTTGTCCAAGCTTTCATAGATATTACCAACCTGTTACAGTTTGGTAAAGATCCGATGAAAAATGAAGGCCCTATCGTCTTAACGAGGCAAAATACAGCAATATAGCATTTTTAACTAAATCAAGGGCCATAACTCAGCTGTTACTGGTCCGATCTGGCTGGTTTTCGAAATTATCCGAGCTTTCATTGATATTAACAACCTGTTAAAGTTTGGTAAAGATCGGATGAGAAATGTAGGCCCTATCGTCTTAACGAGACAAAAGTTAACGACGGACAGACGACGGACGGACGACGGACAACTCGCCAAAATTATGTACCATCCTAACTACTATGACACCGCACTTTTACGACCCAAAAATGTCTCAAACATTCAATCGAAATACCATCAATTAGGAACTTTTTTCATGCAATAATGTGTTTTGAACGTCAAAAATGGTATTTCTTATCAAAGAGGAAAGAAAACACAGCCCTAATAGCTAGGGCTGCGTACCGGTTTCCGGTATTTATCGAATACCGGTATTTAAGGTTCGATCGATATATCGTATCGAACGTGTCCGTATCGGTCAAAATATTGATCAAAAGTGAACTCTCTCCCATTGCATACAGTACAGCTCACGCGAAGCCACACTTTACTCTTTCACGCCGAGTGAGGAATTTACAAATCGCGTAATACGCAGAGTTTCGATGATAAAACTACGCGGAGTCGGAAAAGCTTCTCGGCGTACCAACGCCACGAAAGTACGCCACGATACTGCGTGAGACAAACACGGAGCTGCCGAGTAAAACTGCACAGGTAAGAGGTGCAACTTTTTCTATTGCAGTCATTTTAATGCATAATTATTCACTAACTTTAGAAAAAATCGAGGCAGAAGACTTTTTGTTATGTTTTGGAAAAGCGGATGTGGGAATATTTGATGCCCGGATTATGTATACTGGGTCACGACAGTTATATGGCGGTTCCTATTACCGTCTTCGCGGCGACTGAACATAATATTCAATTAGTATTTATACTGGAAATTATAATTTTCTTTTTAATTTGTCTTTCTTTTGAACAAATTTACTATTCTGATGTTTATTATTACATCGATGGGTTCTTTATTCAGAAATAATCAGAAAAATGGTAAAGAATTCCGGGTCATAAAGCCGTTATTAGTGCGCCTTGTTAAAAGATACATACATGGCTAAGGATTATGGGTATTTAGTGTTATGTCGGTAGGAAACTGACGACTTTCGGACAAGAAAAATGAACAAAACTTGTGATTAAATGCATTAAAAGTTTGAAATATGTATTTGTTTCGAAATTTATTCATTGTATTTATCAGTCGTGTCAACTCTGTATATAAAAGATGCACTCGGCGTCTCATTGTTTGTACTTTTTCTGGCGATCGATTGCTTTTTCAAGCGGTAAGTGAAAAGTTGTCGGAAAATTCCCAATAATAAATCACCACAAGTGTGCACTGATGGTTAAGATATTCTTGAAAAAGAATTCAGATAAAGCTTCTGTGTTACTTTTTGAATTCTGACCGATACGCAGCCCTACTAATAGCAGGATAATGTAGTTTTACGTCAGAATTGTCGATCTCGAAGTGTGACAAACTGCCGGCACGACGCCAGGCAAAATATTCAAACTTCTTATTGTTTCAATTTGTGTATAACACATTTTAATTACTTTATTGCAAGTGTTTTCATAGTCAGAATACACATGGGAGTTTTTTGTCTTGAGGATCTTGAGATCAAGTAAAAAAAAAATGTTTTTTTTTAGACAGCGTGCTCCTTGTATGCAAAATGAGACAGGCCCGGAATGGATTTCGAGGAGCCCCGGGCGTCGGGCTATCCTATTCTTGGAGCACTGGGGCCTCCGGTTACAAATCCGAAATGTTACCGACTGCGCCACGCCAGCCCTCCTTGATAAAAGTTTTCAATAAACAAAACAGACCAGAAAACATTTTAATCTGTTTTGGTTTAAACTTTACCAAATAATTTGGCGTGATTGCTTTAGGTGTAGCACACCCATTGCATCACATGAAGTGTCTGCCTGGGCAAGGATTTGTACAATAAGAAGGATTAGAAAATAGGTCAAATTATATAGGGCGAAAAAGGAAGTCTCGCAAATTCTCGTACAGAAATCCCGAGATCGTGTCACGTGACAGTCATCGTCTTCAACCGCCATTTTGGAAAATATTGAATACAACGCTGGGTAGATTAATGTCGATAAACAGCAAGATAACGCTTTGTATAAGCAATTATCGAGTAAGTATTAGTTTAATATGATGTATTTTAATGAGGAAGTGTTTATTTTCCAAATGTTTTTCGTTGGTAGTGTAATTTTATGTTGATATTCTCCCGATTCTCGGCAGAGTGATGTTGGCGGGTGGGGTAATCGTATTTTTAGGAATATTGATATAAAATATGTTTTCCATTGAAGGAAATACATTTTTGATTATAAATGTATTCGTTATACGACTTGGTTATTAAAATTTAATAAATAACATACTGATATCGATACCATTCCGTATTTTTTTCTGATTTAAATTTCACTTTGAGTTTAAACCAAAACAAGAGGCCCAAGAGGGCCTGTGGACGCTCTACTGGCTCAAGATAAAGTTTATGTATAAGTGGCCGTAAGTCTTTCAAAAATCATTCAACCAGAACATGGCAATGACAGGTGCAACTAGGCTAAGTGCTGATCATCCATGCCAAGATTCGCTGAAATCTGGCAAAGAGTTCAAAAGAGACTAATGCTGGACAAAGTTTGTGTATTAAAACATTTAAAGGGTCACAACTCTGCCAAAAATCATTCAACTGAAATATGGCGATGATATGCACAACTAGGCTTGATACTGATCATTCTTGTCAAGTTTCGTCTGTATCCAGCCAGGGGTTCAGGAGAACTAGCCCAGAAAAGAATTGTGGTATCAAAATCCTTTAAAGGGCCATAACTCCGCCAAATATCTGTAAACCGCAACTAGGCTTGGTGCTGATCATCCCTGCAAATTTTCATTGAAATCTGGCGAGGGGTTCAGGAAAAGTACATCAGAACAAAGTTTGTGTATTAAAACCTTTAAAGGGCCATAACTCTGCCAAAAATCATTCAACCGGAACACAGCGATGATTTGCACAACTAGACATAGAATTGATCATCCCTAAAAAGTTTCGTTTAATCCAGCCAGGGGTTCAAGAGAATCTAGTCAGAACAAAGTTTGTGTATTAAAACCTTTAAAGGGCTAAAACTCCGCCAAAAGCATTCAAACTGAACACGGTGACTATGTACAACTAGGCTTGGTACTGATCATCCCTGCAAAGTTTCAATGAAATACGGCCAAATGAAGGCCCTTTCGTCTTAATGAGGCCAAGATATAGCATATTTCAGAAAATCAAGGGCCATGACTCTGATGTAAATGGTCCAATCTGGATGTTTTTCGAACTTGTCCAAGCTTTCATTGATATTAACAATCTGGTAAAGTTTCTTAAAGATCGGATGAAAGATGAAGGCCTTATCGTCTTAATGAGGCAAAATATAGGATTTTTAACTAAATCAAGGGCCATAACTCCACTGTTACTGGTCCGATCTGGATGGTTTTCGAACTTGACCGAGCTGTCATTGATGTTAACAATCTAGTAGAGTTTCATAAAGATCGCATGAAAAATGAAGGCCCTATCTCTTAACGAGGCAAAGTATAGCATTTTTAACTAAATCAAGGGCCATAACTCATCTGTTACTGGTCCGATCTGGCTGGTTTTCAAAATTGTCTGAGCTGTCATTGATAGAAAACAATCAGGTAAAGTTTTGTAAAGATCAGATGAAAGATGAAGGCCCTATCGAATTAACAAGGCAAAATATAGCAATTTCAACTAAAACAAGAACCATCACTCATCTGTTACTGGTCCAATCTGGCTGGTTTTCGAAACTGTCTGATCTGTCATTGATATAAACAATCAGGTAAAGTTTTGTAAAGATCAGATGAAAGTTGAAGGCCCTATCGAATTAACGAGGCAAAATATAGCATTTTTAACTAAATCAAGGACCATAACTCTGCTGTTACTGGTCCGATCTGACTGATCTTCGAAATGTCCAAGCTTTCATTTATATAAACAATCTGGTAAAGTTTGGTAAAGATCAAATGAAAGATAAAGGCCCTATCGTCTTAACGAGGCAAAATATAGCATTTTTAACTAAATCAAGGGCCGTAACTCTGCTGTTAATGGTCCGATCCTGCTAGTTTTAGACCTTGTCCTAGCTCTCATTTATATAAACAATCTGGTAAAGTTTGGTAAAGATTGGATGAAAGATGAAGGCCCTATCATCTTATTGAGACCAAATATAGCAATTTTAACTAAATCAAGGGCAATAACTCCGCTGTTAATGGTCCGATCTAGCTGGTTTTCGAACTTGTCCGAGCTTTCATTGATATTAACAATCTGTGCAAGTTTGGTAAAGATCAAATAATAAATTAAGGTGGTAGAGTGTTCACAAGGCTTAATATGGCATTTTTCAGCAAAACAAGGGCCATAACTCCGCTGAAATTATTTCGATCTTGCCAGTTTTCGAACTTGTCCGAGCTTTCATTGATATAAAGACACTGGCAAAGTTAAGTAAAGGTCCGATTAATATTGAAGGCCCTAGAGTGTTCACAAGGCAGAAAATAGCATTTTTCAGAAAAGACAAGGGCCATAACTCCGGTGTTACTGATCCGATTTAGCTGGTTTTCGAACTTGTTCGAGCTTTCATTGATATTAACAATCTGTGCAAGTTTGGTAAAGATCAAATAATAAATGAATGTGCTAGAGTGTTCACAAGGCAGAAAATGGCATTTTTCAGAAAAAACAAGGGCCATAACTCTGGTGTTACTGAACCAATTTAGCTGATTTTCGAACTTGTCGAAGCTATAATTAGTATTAACCATCTGTACAAGTTTGGTAATGATCAAATAATAAATGAAGGTGTTAGAGCTTTCACAAGGCAGAAAATGGCAATTTTCAGAAAAAACAAGGGCCATAACTCCGGTGTTACTGATTTGATTTGGCTGGTTTTCAAACTTGAACAAACTTTCATTGATATTAACAATCTGTGCAAGTTTGGTAAAGATCAAATAATAAATGAAGGTGCTAGAGTGTTCACAAAGCTTAATATGGCATTTTTCAGCAAAACAAGGGCCATAACTCCGGTGAAATTTATCCGATCCGACTGGTTTTCGAACTTGTCCGAGCTTTCATTAATATAAAGACACTGGCAAAGTTAAGTAAAAGTTTCGATTAATAATGAAGGCCCTAGAGTGTTCACAAGGCAAAAGTTAACAGACGGACGACGGACGGACGACGGACGGACGACGGACGGACGGACGACGGACGACGGACAACTCGCCATCCCATAAGCTCTGCTGGCCTTCGGCCAGTAGAGCTAAAAATAAAATAGGATGTTACCGCCTTTTTAGTAGGAAGGCACAAAATCATGTTCTATTTTTAAAAAATACACATATTTGTGTTCTTATATAATTTTAATATTGCATGGTAACCTTTATTTTGTACAAAGTATTTAAAAAAAAAATTTATCAGCTTTCAAATGGGCAGTATATTTCTTGTTGTTATAATTCACTTTGAAAATTTAGAAACACTAGTGTGTTACTGTCTATTTAATAGAAAGGCGTAAAATCATGTTATTTTCTAAAAAAATACACATATTTGTGTTCTTATATAGTTTTTATACTGCATGGTTAACTTGATTTCATACCAAGCATTATATAAAAAAAGAATTATAGATTTCAAATGGGCATATATTTCTTGTTATAATTCACTTTGAACTTTTTAAAGCAAAATTTAGAAACACTAGTGTGTTACTGCCTTTTTAATAGAAAGGCACACAATCATGTTATTTTCTAAAAAAATACACATATTTGTGTTCTTATATAATTTTTATACTGCGTGGTTAACTTTATTTTATACCAAGCATTATAAAAAAAAAAGTATTTCAGCTTTCAAATGGGCATATATTTCTCGTTATAATTCACTTTGAACTTATAAAAAACTAAATTTAGAAACACTAGTGTGTTAGTGCCTTTTTAATAGAAAAGCATAAAATCATGTTAATCTTCTGAAAAATACACATATTTGTGTTCTTATATAATTTTTATACTGCATGGTAACCTTTATTTCATCATACAAAGCATTATATTTTTTTCTTCAGCTTTCAAATTGGCAGATTATTTCTTCTAAGAAATAATTTAAAAAAACAAAAAAATACCATGTGTTATCGCCTTTTTAATATAAAGGAACACAATTATGTTCTTTTTAAATATATATATAATTATATAATATATTTGTGTTCTTACATAGTTTTCATACTGCATGGTTGTCTTTTTATCAAGCAAAACATTATTTGTATATTCTTTTCACATTTCAATGGGACACAATATTTCTTTAAAAAAATAATTCTAAAATTACTACTACAATAAGTGGTACATGTTGAAAACTGACGACGGTGATACTAAATACAACGTAACACAGATTGCAAGCCATGGGTATATATACTTAACACAAATAAAATAGAAACAAATCGTGACCACATGGCTGCAAACCTTTAATATTAATTATAACATTAATATTCAGTTTTAAACCAATACTCTGCATTTAATCCCTTATAAAAGTAACACTTTATCTTAGTTTATTTTCAGCCGCTTCAAAAGGGGAAGGATACAGAGGAATTCAGGACCCACTCCATACTCTACTTTATACATTCCTATGCACGGGACTGCAAATTTGAACCATATATTGAAATGTTTGGATTTTTTTTTTGCACTGTATGTGTCATTTCTTGTTTATGTTAATTTAATTAAAACTCTTTTATTACCGTATGTTTTGAACTCTTTATTACCGTATGTTTTGTTTACATAACTCAAATAAAAAGCAATGAATTTCTGAATTTTGTCTTCTTGTTATTGTTTAGCTTGTGGAGCATCTATTTGAATAATTGCTTCAGGTATGGCACTCTACATGTAGTATGGGACAATACCGGATTTTAATGATCTAGTGTTGTTACCAGCGAAATATAAGACACCAGCTCAAATGAGCTGCATATATATAGCATGGATCTCAATACCCGGTTTTATGACATGGTGTTGTTATTAGCAAAAGATAAGGCGGCAACTTGCTTAACTATCTGCATATTCGGCATGTGTTTTATTGCACTACCAAATCAATATAGCATGGGTCTCAATACCCAGTTTTATGACATTGTGTTTTGAGAAAAGATAAAGAACTCGCTCAAATAGGGTGCATATTCGGTATATATTTTATGACACTCACAGCAATAAGACACTAGTGCCATAGGGCGAGCATAAATATATACTTAACATCATAGCAATAAAACACGAGTAAGTACCGCATTTTATGACATGCGGTAAGACTCTTAGTGGAGCTAACAATTCAAACGTCCGGGGAATGGGATGAGGATTGGGAGCTTTTGATAAAGTACGCACGCACAAACAAATTTAAAAAAAATGTATGTATGATTCGTGGCATGCATAGCATGGACAGTTTAGGAGTCGGCTTATTACTCATATCTACACCATTGTCACACAGTTCATCAGAGACCTCATTTTCACTTGCAGTAAACTTGCCTAATAAAGCTTCAAGATCTAGATCATCAAAATTAATAAAAATCTTCTTTTCCGTAAGACATGTTCATGTACGTAAAGATAATCAGAATGACATTACCAAATGGTAAATATGTACAAGAGATGCATGTTCACAGTTTTTTTTTTTAATAACGCATTGATTAAAATAACAGTTTAAGCAGCAAACTATAATTATGCATTCAAGTCTCGGGACATATCAAAAGAATCGGCCGACGCCGCGCTTTAAACTCGAAGAAAATAAAGGATAATTTCGCTAATTAATTACCATACATTTGCACAAAAAAGATGCATTTTTTTTATTCAATTGGTCTAATTGCAATACGGTTAAAATCGTTACAAAAGAAGAAAACAAATATCAACCGACACCGCGTCACACAATGTTAGTTTTCCTAGCGAAAACAATACAATTAATATTAATGATTTACGCCTGGTAATCCAAACACTTTAAGAATTATAAAACAAAATGTCCGATAATTATTGGTATTTAAAGTATTGTATTATTACAGCAAGGAATAAGTAATAGATAGAGTATGGTTTCATTGAGTTGGTTCATTTAAACATTGAGATGGGCGTAGCCCATCGAGGTGTTTAAATTAACCAACGAGATGAAACCATACTTGGTTTGTTTTGTAGCATGTCCATTTCAGCTCTATTTCAGTTATTCTAACTGTTATTCTCACAGTTATTCTGACAGGTCTTATTTTCAATTAAACGATTTACACCTGTGTCTGAACAAAGAGAATTGTCTGTGACCATGCTACAATTACATATTTAGAGCATAGGATCGTCATCATTTTCGCGGTAATCAGAGTATCACCGTGTGTTTATACATTTTATTAACACCATTTTCGAACTAGTCTCCGTGTTCGTGACACAACCCTGAGCCATAATTCCCGATTGCTTTATGCAATTAGGGATTTTTCTATTGACTATGTAATTAACAAGCCGCCAGTTAAAAAGAAGCTATATATTTCTCACGTAATATATGAGATAAACACAGCAGTAGCACCGAACTGGTTTTGTGTCGAAACGTACAGGTAAGATCGCCGCGTTAAAGCATTGATTAAAATAACAGTTTAAGTAGCAAACTATAATTATGCATTCATTCTTCATGGTCTTTTAACAAGTCGCGGGACATATCAAAAGGATCGGCCGACGCCGCGCTTTAAACTCGAAGAAAATAAAGGATAATTTCTTTAATTAATTACCATACATTTGCACAAACAAGATGCTTTTTTTAATTCAATTGGTCTAATTGCAATTCAGTTAAAATCGTTACAAAAGAAGAAAACAAAATCAACCGACACCGCGTTACACAATGTTAGTTTTCCTAGCGAAAATAATACAATTAATATTATTGATTTACGCCTTGTAACCCAAACACTTTAAGAATTATAAAACAAAATGTCCGATAATTATTGGTATTTAAAATATTTTATTATTACAGCAAGGAATAATTACTTATTTAGAGCATAGGATTCGTCATCATTTTCGCGGTAATCGGAGTATCAACGTGTATTTATACATTTTATAAACACCATTTTCGAACTAGTCTCCGTGTTCGTGACACAACCCTGAGCCATAATTCCCGAGTGCTTTATGCAATTAGGGTTTCTATTGACTATGTAATCAAGGATTTAACAAGCCGCCAGTTAAAAAGAAGCTGTATATTTCTCACGTAACATATGAGATAAACACAGCAGTAGCACCGAACTGGTTTTGTGTCGAAACGTACAGGTAAAGCTCGCCGCGTTATCGTTATCGATCGGACCCGTCTTATCGGAAAGACCCGCCTTATCGATAGACGCTGAAATCTCGTACTTTCTACGCGAGAGTCTACGAGATTTCATCATATTTTCTAATCCTTCTTGTACAAATCCTTGGCCTGGGGTATTCGCATAATGGCAGTCAGGAAATAATTCTCATTTCTTTTTGTAAAAAAAGGCATTTTCACTACCATTTTTGGTTTACATCACAATGACATTGTTGATCTATTTGTTACATTTTTTTCAACATTGTCATGTTAAAAGTGGGAGTTCTGTTTGCTTACATGGAAATGAGTGTATGAATACAATATGTTGGCATCTCAGTGTTTATGTTTTTAAAGGGAGCATTCATTCAAGTTCTTTCTTAGAAGATACATGACCCCATTTTTCTGTGGAGTTTTTGGCAGCATATGTGTCACTTGTGATGAGAATGTTATTCATTTTTAATTTGAGCCTAGATCTGAATGACAACATGGCATTTAAATTGTAATTCATACTAACTAAACTCAATGCAAAAACCAATGGGCGTGTTACACCTTTAGCCTTACTCAACTTTGCCTTTTGTCCGTTTTGAGTTGGCACAACACCGCAAACCAAGGTTCGAAACAAAGTGTTTTAAAGAATTAAAAAGCTAAAATGATTACTATTTCCACTTTTTTTTTGTTTAAACGTACTTTCTCCTTTCCAGCTCTTAGCTTTTGATTTCTCTCTTCTTCTTCCATTGCGATTTATTTGTCAATATTATTAAACATTTTTACACTCATTTCCATTTTTTGTTGACGATGTCGGCTTCAGTTTTCCGCTAGGTGTCGCGACGACTATAATTATTTCCAACGTCTAAGAGTTTTCAAGAAAACGCAATGGCCTCCCCTGGAGGAGGACTCACATCAGTAGAACGTCGTCAGTAGAATACCCAAGCGTATCTATCCATATCTCCGCTGCAATATCGCCTTTTAACATTATCTATTATTAATTTTATTTCTTCAACATATTGTGTGTCTTTTAATAAAGATAAATACTGAAATGGTGATCCCTTGGAAGCAACTAACACAAACAAGAGATAAAAGTAGCAGACTCGGTTTAAGAGTTGTTAAATTTCCATTATGACTTGCCTTTAATACATTTTCCGAATTCAAATTGTATATATACCCAGTGAAGTAAGACTGGTATGTAAGGTAACCTGGGAGTAATTTTGCGTCATCTAAGTCGTATACAACTTATCTGCAATTAGCAAAAAAAAATCTAGTCTTGCCTTCTTTTTTTAATGGATTTCTACGAAACCATTTATACTGTTTTATTTTTTCTATAGCCTATTCTGCTCTCTCCAGCAATCTAATAAATTATTTTCTACAATAACTTCTAAAAGAGTATCACTTGCATTTGGGTTATTTATATTAACGTAATTAAATGTAACTAAAAAGAAAGACATAATTTATGTATGATTCCTATACACAAAAATGGAAATAAAGAGGACCTATGTAATTCTCGTCCAACTTCAATCTTACTAATATTTCAAAAATATTTGAGCGTCATATATTTCAAGACGTATACTGTTATTCACGAGACCAAGTCAGGTTTCAGACAATTTCATTCATGTCATACTGGTCTGTACACGGTTAATAGAAGCATGGTTTATAAGATATATAGACTCAGGTAAGTTTTTTTTTTAATTTCGATTACCAAATGAATGGTAATCCATTTATTCACCCCGTAATAGGTTTGTGAGGGTCGGGGTGGGCCACCCCTCAACAAACCGTACAGATATGTATGTAATATGCATCATATTTATATATAAACAGTTTTCACATATACTTACATACAAAAATGCATATCATAATTAGAAGCTGTATAAATAGGGAGTTTTTTTTTAAAACATCTTTACAATTTCAAAAGAAGATTTAAAAAACACATTTCTGAAAGAGGGACACCGAGGATCTTTCAAAAGTTTTATTTACAAATAAACCAGATTGCTGTATGTCCCTTTTACACTTGAAAGCGGAAAAAAAAAAAAATTGTCAAGATATTTATTTTGCTACTTTAATACCCCATCAATGATAATTGTAAAAATGTTGTTTTTTTTTGTTTTTGTTTTTTTTAAACCCAGCATATATATTTTACCTAACAAATGATTTAACATAGATAAGTGCAAAGATAAAATAATCAAGTACGAATGTTTCAGTTTGTATACAAATCCACAAACTATCTCTGCTGAGTTTTACTATAGTTGATTGTGTGAAAAAAATGCTGTTATAAAAAATGAAAATATATAAAGAAAAGACAAGATCTATCTATGGAGGTGTGACTCTTCATTATTCAGTGGGAACAGCGGGGAACATAAGTTAACTTAGGAACTTTTTTTTTTTTTTCTGTATCAAAGATTAGAAGAAAAAAATAAAAATAAGGTAGATGTGTTGCACAGTGTAACTTAATAATTAAGACAAAAACTAATTAAGTAGAGATTTATAAGTCGACCAAGGTTTTTCAAATTTATCAAATGCAATACTTTGAATTGCATTTATTTTTTCAGTTTGATATATGTATTTAATTTGTGGTTTGAAATTAATGAACAGTGGCAATCTTCCATCTAACTTACATTTATATATGAAGTATTTTGCATGCAAAATTAATTTATTTAAAACAATATCATATTGACTAGACCCAAATATGATTTCTTTTATAGTCCATTCCGGTTGGATTATTATATTATTATCATTGCAAGTAATCTTAAAAATATCCCAAAATGTTTTAATATATTTACATTCCCAAAATAAATGTGTAATGGTTTCTGGAGACTCTGTACAAAAGCTACAAGAATTATCATTTTTTATCTTCATTTTTGTCAAAAGGATGTTTGTAGCAGTAATTCTATGGTTTATTTTTGCCTGAAACCATTGTAACCTGGTGTCTTTTGTACATTTGATAGGTATTTTGAATAAGTCCTTCCATTCTCTGTCTATCTTTAAACCATATTGCCCCCATTTGGCTATAGATGTTGGATGTACATTTGATTTATTAAGTATATCATAAATGGAACGACAGCCTTTCTGTGAGCTTGTTATAAGGGACACTACTGATGGGCAAACTGGATTTTCTAAATTAATGGCAAGATGAGAGAATTTTTTTTTTTTGAAGGTAGTCCTTCAAAAAAAAAAATTCTCTCATCTTGCCATTAATTCTAGAAAATCAGCTTTGCACAACTTCAGATAGTGTAAAAGAGAGAAGATTACCATTGTTACCCATTATATCATTAATAAATAAAATACCTTTATCATACCATCTTTTATAAAAAGCACATGATCTTCCAATCTTAATGTTATTATTGTACCATAATGGTTGTGTTAAGAAATCTTTCCATGACAGTGATTTTTTAACATCTAGTAAGATGTTAAGACTTGTGTAAACATCCTTCCAGAAAGGATTGCCTATTTCTTGCACGTTTTTCTTTACATAATCATTACCGAAAAATAGCATATTGGTGGTGAATGGGTACATATGTTTATGGATTTCCATACATTTTTTGTTTCCAATCAAAAGTCTTCAGGTAAGTTAATAGGAGCTGTATTTTCTTGATCTAAGAAAGGCATTCGATCTTGTAGACCATATAATATTGATATACAAATTGAAACTTTACCATTTTTCAGACAATACCATTAAATGATTGGTTTCATATCTTTCGAATAGAAACCAATTGATAAAGGTAAACACTTTAAAATCCGAGATGCTTAAAGTTACTTCAGGTGTTCTCGAGGGATCAATACTAGGTCCATTGCTATTTATATTGTACATTAATGACATTGCATTCGCATCTACCTCTGGAAATATATATTTATGCAGATGATACTACAGTATACGAATCTGATTAACAAAATAGACTTCAAGATCGTTTGAATATTATAAATAAGTGGTGTATTTTGAATAATATGTCATTACATCCAGCGAAAACTAAATGCATGGTCATAGGAACAAATCACAAGCTCAAGCATGTGGATATATTGAAATTAACTGTTGATAGTTTATATCAGGGACTGTAGATAGACGGGGATGTGCAACGAGCTATATAACAGTCAAACATATAAACGGGTCCTGTTTATATATAGAAAATTTCGCAGTTCAAAAGGTCCTGGGAGTTTATGTTGACAGAACTTTGTCTTGGAATGTACAAATAGTAAAAACGTGTTCCAAACTCAATTCTAAAATTGTCTTATTGAAATATATATCTTACTAGTAGTATAGATACGAGGGGTACCAGCGCAATTTCTCCATCGCGGGGAACGAGAAAAACTAATGAAATATGCCAGGGGGGACTCAGGCGTAACTCTCATACGCACCAAGATCTAAATGTAAGCCACGCCTAAATCAACACCAACATATTTCAGTAGTTTTCTCAAGCACCCCGCGCTGGAAAACTCCGCTGATACCCCTCGTATCTATACTACTAATCAATCCGGATTGTCATTTTAGGAGAGCGCAATTTTATTTTAGGAGAGCGCAATTTTATTTTATGTCTGCTTTCGGCGAAGTTTTTCAATAACATTTGCAACTCGTTAAGCAAAGTCAGACGGAACCGGGCAGTAGTCTTCATCATCACTCTGCATGTCATTTTTTACCATGGAGTATTTTATTTTCCTACACTTTGCTATTTTGTATTTCAGTTCAAGAAGCTCTTCTCTGTTACTATCCAGCTCACGTTCATAATTATCCATTTCAACCAGCAATCTTTTTCGCTTTTTGGAGTCCATAAAATCATCACGAGCTACCTCATATTCTACTTGGAGTTGCTTACCTCTCATCAATTCTCTTCTATATTTATCTTTTAAATGGTTAAGTTTTCTGCAAACCTTTTCTAATCTTTCTTGTTCCATTCAATAATACTATATATAATTATTTTTTAAACCCTTGAATGCTACTCAACTATTACAATTAACATCTATCATACTCTATCATGGTATGTTTTACTTGTATGCTAACGTATCTTGCCCGTTATCTAGTATGTATCGTTTATCATCATAAGCTGAAAAACCTTTTTTATTTATTGCATAGCTGCTTATGTTATGCTTTTGTGATCTAATAACTTTCATCTCATGGTGAGCTTCTGTTGCCGTTAACAAAATCTTTTTGTAATCGTCATGTGCTATCTGTTTTTTAACAACACACTTTTTAACACCCTTACATTTCTTTGCGCTAACCTCATTATCTAGCACATACGAATATAGTTTACTTCGCAACCCAACAAATTCAACAATGGGTATTCCACAAGTTTCATCTTTCATCTTGCCAATAACCTTTTTATTATCATTAAAATGAAACTGACTTTTCGGATCATAATCACAATTATCAAAAAGTTCTTTATTCTTGTAAAAGTCTGCATACACATCTTTTGTTTTTATTTCATAGCACAAGGAATCGGTATCAGTAAATAATAACTTAGCTTTTTCATCATATTTGTTTTTAATGTAGTTGTAATGAAAATCATACATGAGGTATTTTGATAAGTCAAGAATACACATACCGACATAACAAGGGCGATTTAAGACAAGTCTTTCCTTTACCCTATTGATTGCAAACAAGTTTTCGTTAAACATCTTACATGAAATAAACGATGGTCTTGCCGCATATTTCAAAAGAACTTCCTCGTCATGTTCCTCGTATTAACATTAACTCTCTTTCTCAAGTTTTCCATCGTCTTGCCAAAAACTGAATTATTCATAAGCTTGAAGAAATCTTTTTCGAAAGCATTTTTACCAGCTGTTCTCTTAGCAGTATTAAAGTCTATGTATGTCTTCAACCACTTTGATTCATCGAACTGTAGTATTCGGTGTATTTTTGTTACCTTTAATACAAGCTTTTTATACAATTCTAAGTTTCTAAAATGCACGACATACTTTTCTTTATTTTTCAACGTCGTAACAAGTTTATTAACATTACAATGTCCTAAATTAAACTTTTGTTTTAAATTTTTACAATAGTCTGACAACCACTCATCTTTTATGTTTAAACTTTCCGGGGCGAGAGGATAATCATTATGCAAGTCATGCAGTTTCTCAGGATACGTAATATCGCACTCAACAATGTAATTTGATTTTCCTTTTTTCAAACTTATCAACCCACTTGAAGTTGCCAGTAGGTAACGGTTGACACATAGCCCACCCATACAAGTTATTAGCATCGAGATATATTATGTACTTGCTTTCTTTTTTCTTGTCATAGGTTTTCATATATTTATTGTTAGCCTGTGAATACCTGTTTGCAATATAACTCGTACCGCCTCTTAATCCTTTTTCCACAAACAAATATTGATCAATATCAGTTATTAAATCAAGTTGGATACCAGGCATCTTCAGGCATGCATCCCAGGCTAAACCAGGACTACTGAAGTAATGACAAGGATCTAATTTGTAATACTCCATGCACATTTTTCTAAAGTTTTCAAAAACATCTGTCAGCAACAGCACATCAGTCTTAAGATACAGATCATGATATTCTCCCATATTTTTAATCTTAAATGTTTTCCATATTGTTTTAGCATGATCATAATCTGCATCTGAAATATGCTCATCATTTAATTGAGGATAAAAGCTATCTTTGTCAGGTAACTTAGTATCCTTGAAGCGTTCAAAACTGTTCATGTAATCATAAGGATAAACGCCTTTTCGTTTTATTAATTCTAGCTTGTCGCCAGAGTATTCCTGAGAGGTGTATTGAAACGAAGGGATGTTTTTTACTAAATTTTCTAATGATTGAGACATAAACTGAAAACTGTCAATAAACACCAAACTTTGTCCTAACATAAAAGCCATGTACTTTTCCATGTTATTTGGTATAACATTTATGTTTTGTTTAAACTTCCCGATGTGTTGCATTATAAAGACAGAATCATATCCTTTCAAGTTATGAAACACAACAGGTATTTTTCTAGTCAAACTGAAATTAATATTACATATGTCATGAGCGCTTCCCCTATACTTCCCAGTTATGTGACAATGGTCCCTGACTTTTCTAATGGAGTTTTTGTATGTCACTGTATAACCCGCGCCACCTTTTTTGAGAGTTGTTGCAAAACCATTACCACAAATATGACATGATTTAGATTTTTGGAATCTGGCTTCTTCTTCCTGTGACATTACTAGATCTTTTTTAAAGTTTGCATTCATAGTTTTCTTGCACCACTTTTCTTCTTCTATCTTTTTTTCTAAAAACTTGTAAACAGCATTTGGTCCTCTGTATGTCACAACTGGTTTTGAATACTGATCATCATGGCAACAAACAACCTTATACCCATAACTGAAATCAGTATGTTTTTGATATGCTTCTGTATGTGATTTTTTAGGATTGTTTGATGCTGAAGAAATACTTTCGGTTACTGCTTCAAAATCAGCATATATAACAAACGGAACCATTAGCTGTCTGTCGTAGTTTTTAAATTTAACTTTTTCATCTTTGTTTGGCATCTCTACTGCTTGTTTTCCATTAAGTGAAAGACAGACAGGTTTATGTTTTTCAGAACTCTTTCTAATGTAAAGCACTGCAAGCATGTTTTACAAAACCATTTTCTTTCCTTACGTGCTGTTTGATTATACATCAAACTGTTAAAATCGTTTATCCACACGTAAAGATTTTTTTCTTCTTCGGTGATTAAAAGCATCTCACATGTTTTTTCTGCTTTATTTTTTGATATGTGCAAAGGGAATACTTGATTATCTTCATACCCAAATATACTTGATTATCTTCATACCCAAATATGTTAAAACAAATGTTGTTTTGTTTTTCTATTTTTGGGATTTGTTTGATAGTAACAGGAAATGTAATTCCCTTGTAATCCAGATCATCAATATGATTTTTGTATTTTGTTATTCTTTGAAGATCTTTTTCAACAGGAAATTCATAAGCCAAATGGCACCATCTAAAGCACTCATTATCTTTTTCATTTTTTATATTGATCAATCCTTTTTTAGCATTAGCAAGTTCTTTTGGTAAATCCAAATAAGAGCTACCTCGTAAAGGCTTATACTTTATTCGATTTATGTAACGTGCATCTAGTAATTCAATTACCCAACCACTTCCCAACTGAATCCAATTTCCAATTTTATTTATAATTTCTTCCTGTGGTTTGTCTAATGCTTCTGATATTTGATTTTTGTTTAATATTATTACAGCCTTTGAGGTAAAGTAAGCTGTTTTGTACACAAAATCAAAACCTCCTCTATCACCTGATACTTGTTTTTTAAAAGTAAGTTTTACATCAATGCTTAATTTAAATCCACCTGTTTTTCTTAGTTCTTGTTTAAGAAAGTTTACAACTCTTAATTGTGTTTTTTGTAGTTGTCTGAGCGGATCATTACTGACAACATTTACTTTAAAAACCTTGCTATACTGTTTTGGGGATGTTTCAATTTCTCGGATACTCATTATATAATATTACATGAGATTATTTCCTTAAGCCCCTATTAATTAATTAATTAATTAATTAAATAAATAACATTCTTTTATTTAATATTTTCACCCTCGTCGACGTCCTCATCGACGTCCTCGTCAGCGTCCTCATCGGTGTCCTCACCGGTATCCTCATCAGTAACCTCATAAATATGTTCACCGGTGTCCTCGTTAGTAACCTCATCCAAGAGAGCATCTATTTCATTATCCAGAAGAATGTCTAAGTATCTCCGAAAGCATTTTTCCTCGAGAACTCTATTATCTATCATCTGACTTATTTTTACATGATATTTGCAGTATCTATCGAAATCAACAGTTTCAAGATCACCTCCAGCTGCCAGTGATTTTATTTTTATCCTGTATTTGCAATAGTTTATAAACTCGTCTTTATCAAAGACTTCTGCATCAATCATTTCTTTTAAACTTTCGACAAACGTTTCAAAGTCTTCATGGCATCCGATATCAGTATTAATCACATGAGGTTTTTCTAGATTGCTGATTAGATTATCTCTGAACAACTCAACATTTTCAGACATTACTTTTAATTGTGTTTCATTAAAAATCTTAATTTCTTTTTCTGCTAGATCTGTAAGAAGCGTTACAACATCATTGCACTCAATCTCAGTTTTTATTGCCCAATCCTTTTTAAAAGCTGCAATATCATCTGACAATCGTTGCATGTGAACTGTCTCAAACTCTTTGATAAGTTCATTTGTCTTGGTTAAAAGAGCCTGCTCGTAAGCAGCTACTTTCTCATAAACCTTTTGCTCCTCTTCAAAGTGCTTTCTTTCTTCTTCTGCATAACTGTAAATACTATATATTAAAGATTATATTAAATTAAAAAGTATTTAGGAATGGTACTAAAATCTTCGATTTCCATAATTTTATTATCATCTGCTATCTTTGATATATATATCAATCGTCCACATGTTGTCAAATCTTTTCTCCAATTTTGGTTTTTCCAAACGTCCAGCCGTCCAATCTTTTTTAAAAGCTGCAATATTTTTTTTCCAAGTGTCTCATACAAAATTCCCTATGATCATCAATATCCTCTTTCGTTTTATCTGTGAGAGCCTTTTCAAGGGCAGCTACTCCAAATTTTATATTTTTTTTCCTCATCAAAGTGTTTACTTTCTTCTTTTGCATAACTTCCATATACTATAGATTACATTATTTTTATTTATCCGTACATAATAATTTCAATTCATTGCTTAAGTAAAACATCATAGTGGGCAATAAAGAAACTTCGTATAATTTCGGTTGGCAACTGGTCGCCTCTGAAATTTGTTTTTTTACAAAAAGCATGCAGTTTGTTTATATCTCCTTTTTTTATTTTCCATGACAGTTTTAGTCGTTTTACCATTGTTATGATTCTTTCTGTCAAATCTTGAAAGTTCTGCATCAAATTTACTCGCATCTTCAAAATCAATAGATTTTGCATGTTCCGTTTGATCTTTTTTAAAGGTTGTTGATTTTCCTTTCTATACGTTCCATTTATATAATTACATAAGATAATATTTCTTTAAATATATAATTCTATATTATAACATAATGAATTGCAAATATTGTGAAAGAGTTTTAGATATTATTGATCCTCCTGAGGTGTGCTCAGATTGCATCTTATTTTACATGACTAATAAAAAGAAGCTTTGTAAATATTGTACCAGAGCCAAGCTGTGTTACAAGTGTACTTACGCATGTGTGAATTGTAATGATACTTGTGAAGTTTTTGATAACGAACGTAATTAATTGCAGCACTCACAATGGCTACAATCTTATTGCAGTTTACAATTACAGTCGGAAGAAAACTATTTACCACAGAAAGTACCATTTAGATAAATACTTGGTAGAATATGATTTGTCTTCTGCAAATAGACAAAGATATGAAGATTTGATTTACAAAATTGTAAAGATTTTGGATAAAATAGAAGGTCGAAAAAGATCAATCAAATTTGAATACATTTTTCAGAAAATATTCAAACTATTAAAAATAGAAAAAGAAACAAAACCGATTAAAACAAAATCAACCAGAGAAAAATACGATAGGATATGGAAACAAGTCAGACAAGAATTACGACTGAATGCTATGACCGTTTAACTTGAACAGATGCTCCTACGAAGCATCTCTACTAGCTTAATGTCCATTAAGCTTGAACCTTTTCATATACATTTCCAGAGGTTCTGTAAAGTTATCATTCTTTTGAATCTCTAATATTTTATTAAAGACAATCCTTATTACCTCCTCATCATTTTCTAGTCCTGTTGTTGTTGTTTGGACATATGATAGAAGTTGTTTGAAACTCCTATGATGTGTTTTTAACAAAGTCTTTTTTTCTGCTATTCTTGTTTTGCTCGCTAAAACAGCAACTATTGGAGGAACTGCGCCAACTAAAGCTATGAAAAAAGGAATTGCCGGAACCAATGCCAATACGGCAGTACAACCAATTATTCCACTGGTAATCTGTAATGTTGTGTTTATAATACCGCACAATTTATAACTGCGTCTGTAGGCAGCTACAAGTCGTGTCAACTGATCAATTAATTCTTCCTTGTTAGTAATTTGTGTCATGTAAAATTACAGTTAGACAATAATTTAATTAAGATATTTAGAAAATAGTTGCTCATGTTCTTCGGGTGATTTTTTCCCTATTTTTAATAAGTCATCGATTATGCTAATACCTTTATTTATTAGCTGCGGACTATTATTTCCTGATTCAATACTCCCGCATACTAACTCCAAGTCATTAACCAAATCACCAGGACTATTGTAATATTCAACATCAACACAACCTCCTAAAATCTTTTTGAACTTTGAAGAACCTTTATGAATTGGTAAACCAGATAATTCTGTTAGTTTCTTAAAAGCATTTTGAGACAGCTTTGAATAAGTTTTTCCATTGTTGTAACGCTTTGTTATCAAGTCTATAAAATCATCATCTACTTTCATATCTAGCACAACTGCTTCTCCTTGTTTGGCAATAAGATTGTGATGACCAACAAGATTAGGTAAATCAATTTGCAACATTCCGTAGTGACCATCTTTGTCGACTTTGTAGGAATTTTTATTTTGTTGTAATCCTTTTCCTGAAAAAACTTCACTATGCACAAGCAGTGCATCAGTTCTTTCTCTATAATATTTTAAAGCGTCTGACTCTTTTTTTAGGTTTCCCCTGGCCTGTTTATAGTTTTCTTTCGCGATTGCATTCTTTTCTTTTTTAATTTGGCTAGTAAAAACAGCCCTATCGCGACCATTTTGTTGAATAATCTCGCCAACCTTTCCGAGTATGCTTCCACGTTTTGAGTTATCTCTGGCTATGCTTGATGGTAAGGGTAAGTTATGTGAATCAATCACTTCTTTGTCGAATCCAGCATTTATAACACCAGTAGTTGATTCTTCAGCAAATAACTGGGGTAATCCCTGATACATTTGTTTTTCTTGTACTTCATCGCCTATTGCTGCCGGAAGAGCGGCTAATTGCTGACTTATTTTCGGAAGAGAAACTAACTGCTCTGTTAGCTGTTCTGACTGACTTTTTATTTCGCTAGTTACAGGTTTAAATATTTCTTTGTACAAATCACGACTAGCTCCTTTTTCTAGTCTTTTTTGAATAACTTTATTTTCAAATTCTTTAACAAGATTATTTGATATTTTCATTTTATATGCTAATTCTTTCCATTTTAACAAAGACATGTATAATATAAGGCTAGAATAAAATAAGATAAATTAATAAGTTGATATAAGTTAAACCAAGTTAATTTAAATCAAGTAAGTTTTTAATCATACATGCTCCATGGGACCCGACGCGTGAGATTGGCTGCATTTTAATCCATTTCCATTTCTCAGGGGTTGTGCCTTTTATTATTCCTTTGAGATTGTCTGCTTTTTTAACTTTGGGCTTAGCTGCCTCATTTTTTTGTATTTTAATCCATTTCTCAGGGGTTATGTCTTTTATTATTCCTTGGAAATTGACTGCTTTTTTAACTGCAGGTTTAACTGCTTTCTTAACTGCAGGTCCAACTGCTTTTAAACTGCTTTTTCAACTGCAGTCTTAACTACTTTTTGTAATCCGTAATATCTAACTTGATTAGCCTTAAAACATTCTGCTTCTGTTCCAAGGCGTTTACCACTTGGGATTTGTTTTATTCCACAATACACTCTTGACATATATAATAGTTAGATAATATTACTATTATCCAAGTATTATTATAATGAAAATTCCAGACTATGACATGAAGACAGACAACAGTAATTTCAAGCAGATATATGACTTCATGCCGGGCTGTTGTTTTAGAATGTTAATTTGCGGTAATTCAGGACCTGGCAAGACAAACACATTAGTTCACATGTTGCTAAAACCTTTAGTTTATTACGACAAGATTTATTTGTTTGCTAAAAACTTGGAGCAGTCTAAGTATCAGGTTTTGTCACAACAACTTGAAAAGATAGCAAAAAAGAATAAAATTTCGGTTGAAGATATATTAGAATGTTCAAATGATGAAGTTATCCCTGTGGATACCTTAGATTCAGATAATCAGAAGATAGCCATTTTTGATGATTATGTTTGTGAACGCAATCAAATAGATATTATTAATTATTTCATCCAGGGAAGACACAAAAATTGTTGTGTAATTTATTTATCTCAATCTTATTACAAAACTCCCAAAGACATTCGTTTGAACTGTTCTCATTACATCTTCTTTGCAACTCCGGTTAATCGCGAGCTGGGTATGCTTTCCAAAGAACAAGATGTCAGTAAAGAGCAGTACAGAAAAGCGACTGACAAGCAGTACGACTTTCTGTATCTGGATCGCCCGAGGAAGTTGATCAAAAGAAACTTCACTGGTGATATTTAATCTAATCATATTATATATAATGGGTCTTTTTAATGATCTTGGCGAGGAAGTTGCTACTGGCAGTGTTAATATTACAAATTTTGGTATTGTGCTGTCTGAGTATGTAAAACAAAAACATTTGGTTAATTATCTTCACAAAGGCAGAAACCAGGAAAATGTTTTGAGAAGTGATCTTAACATGAATAATAATAAAATCACCCATGTTGGCAATCCGACAAAAGCAGATGATGCAGTAACAAGGCAATATGCTCAAAGAAGAATAGCAAAGATCATACGTGATTATGATATTGATAAAATTCCAGACATGATAACAAATTTGACAACAGGTGTTGAAGATAAACTAAGTCTGATACAAAGTTACAAGCAAACCGCGAGAAAATGCTTGAAATTCAAAACGGATTGAAAGATGAAATAAAACTTTTGAGTGATGCTTTGAAAGAGTTAGAAAAGAAAGAAGATGTATTGGAAGAGAGTGAAAACTTCAAGAAATTAAGTGAACAAATAAGAATTGGTGTTCAAAATATTAATACACGGATCGAGGGAATCAACAAACAAATGGTTGATAACAATGAACTAGAAACAGCTATTGCTGATGCTTCAAAACAAATGAGAACTGCTTTTACTACCGAAATAACTCAAATTAAAATATTAAATGAGCAGATAAACACCAACGTTGCTGATATCAACAAAGAATTTGAAGACATCAAAAAGAAAATGGTTGACGGTAAGTCGCTGGAGACAGCTCTGAACAAACTGGTTGACACTGATAAACTTGAGACTGCACTGAGCAAACTGGTTAACACTGATACACTTGAGACTGCTATTGATGACGCTTCAAAGCAATTGAAAGCTGCCCAGGATAAAAGAAGCAAAGCTTTTGATGGCGAAATAGCTTCATTTAAACAGTTTAATCAAAAGTCTGATAGTCGACACACAGCAATTCTTGGCATAATTAATGAGTTAAGAGAAAAAGTAGAACATTTAGGCTAGATTCTAATTTTGGAAGCTACAATAGATGAGCATCATGCAAGATGACAATGGTTATGTATCATATCCGACACGAAAACCACTTGAAAGAACCAAACGTGATGCTTTTCTCGAGGCGTTTACTTTTGCAACCAATCCACTTATAAAAAGTGAAGAATATGCTACAGAATATCCCGGTGGTGGTAAACGTTCCTTCGGCGCAGAGATTGTAAAACCCGGGCGCTATATAGTTGAAGCAGACCTTACACATACAGTTACAAATACAGACATTGGTATAGAATATTTTAGTTTGTTTAATGCAGGTGTTGATGATCCAAGACCTCAACCATAAATAGAAAATGGTAAACGAATGCTTAAAGGAACATTTGAAGTATATCTTTCAAAATCTCATTATTGGGTCATCTCTCCAAGAATACAATCTCGCGCTACGCAAGTTTTCAATTTTGAAAAATCAAGTTTTAAACTGTATTACAAAGGTGATTAATTTTATCCATCCTATATTATATGGAACAAAAAATTGTATTATCATCAGAAAAAGCATCAATAATTAATAGCTCAAATACACCGAGTAATTTTACAACTGTATTTGACAGACCATTAATATTAGGTAAGAACAAACAGTATGGTATTGGACTTGATAAGATTAATTCTATGACTTACTCGTGGTATAATATTAGTGAGGATTTTAATAACAAAGTGATAAGGTATCACAATGGAACATATTGGAAAAGTATTATTTTTACAAATGGAAATTACAGTTATGCTGATATCGATAATTACATAAAAGAAACATTGACTGTAAACAATGATTTAACTGATGACTCACCCATCCCGATAAGAATTGAGTTTGATTTATCAAGTTTCAAATGTTTGGCTACCATTCATAATAATTTCATGCTTGATTTAAGAGAAACAAACTTTCACACCTTGATCGGGTTTGACAAAGATGCAGTTATCAGAGAAACTAAATTTGGAACTGTGACACCAAACATAACAAATTCTATCGATACATTGTACATCCACTGTGATTTGATAAGTAATTCTATTGTTGATGGATCATACGGGGATGTTATTTATGAAATAAGCACAGCTGATCTTACGAGATCATATCCTTTCAAAGACGAACCGATAAGAGTCGGGTTCTGTGAAGTAAACAAAACAATCATTAACAGTATTAATATTTACATAACCGATTATTCTGGTAAGATTATTAATCTTAATGGTGTCCACACATCATTTCGATTTGATTTGAAGGAATTAATGTAACATAAGTTATATGACACGTTTAAAAAAAGTTTATGACACTAGTACGGGAACATATACTCAAGTTGATCGATTAACTGGAGCTGGCATATGTGACATTTTGTCAAAAGTCGGCTCGAAGATATTTAGTGAGTCTGTGAAAACAGCAGGTAAAAAAGCATTAGAAACTGCTGGAAAACAAATCTTAGAGAGTGGTTCTAAAAAACTTGGAAATGAGGTAGGGAAAATGGCTGCTGATAAATTAGTTTCAGTTATTAAACCTAGTAAACCAAAAGGTGATATAATTTTAAAAGAACTTACAAAAGCTGCCACAAAAGATGCAGCTAAAGTGCGGCTGATAATGTAATTGAAGAAGATGTAAATACAAAAATTAACAGATTACTATCCGGAAGAGGAATTCATGCAAGAATTAATCGATTAATTAATAAAAAATAATCTAATTACTAGTATATATAGATGTTTCGAAGTAATCAATATAATACTAGATATGAACATGTACCTATTCAGTTAGATACTCCTGTAACACAAACAGGAAATAATACCAGACAAATGAAAAGTGGTTATCAGTTTACACTAAATGACAGAAGTTCTTACTTTGATTGGTATAACGCATATTTTGAAATCAGTTTTCGAGTAAACAAGCTTGCTGATGGAGCTGCTTTTGCAGCCGCCGATGAAATTGCTCTAATTAACGATGCGGCTTCACTGATTGATCAAATGCAAGTAAAGCAAAATGGAAAAATGGTTTACGATGGAAATAATCTTCACAGATTTGGTAATGTCAAAAACTTGCTTGAAATTTACGACAACCGGAACAAATGAATACTTTTATTTAGATACCACGGCTTTGGCAGAATCTCGAGATGATCAAAGTGGTTATAACCTAGGATTTGCTGCTCGTCATTCTTTAATCATAACTAATCAAAAAGTTGATTCTATAATTCCATTAAATAAATATTCCTTCTTTGAGGGTTTGGAAACAAACATGCTTCCTCCTAGTCAGATTCAAATCAGCTTGCAACTAACAATTGATAATGTGCTTATTTTTAAAGCAGGTGGTGATGATGGCCGGGTAGTTATTAATAAATTAGTTTTGTGGATACCCAGAATGATATTTAACTCAGATGGTTTAAGTTACGTAATGACAAATCATATGATATCAACAAGATGGACTTACCTCCGTGAAATGATACAAGAGAGCGGAAGTTCTGACGCAACTGAATCCGTATTTAGAATAACAGCTGGTGTTAAAAATCCCAAACATGTGTTTGTTTATTTGCAAAGGGTCGACATGAGTTCTTCTCAAACACAAAATCCTCATCTTTTGGATACGTTTAAGGTAAATGCTGCTAATACTAATTGCTATTTACAATCAGCTAGACTGGAAGTTGGAAATGGAGTTCATTATCCAGAAATCGAATACAGTTATGATAATATCGTAAGAATATTCAGAGATGTTATTAATTATTCTTACAAGCAAAATGATAAAAACACTGGAACTTTAATAAACGTGAGCAATTTTAAAACTCGTTTCGGAATGATGTATTTCGATTTGAGTTATAAGAAAAATGAAGTCACTATTGATCCAAAACAACTAATTCTAAGATATAAATTAAATATACCTCCTGCTGCTCGATATAAAGTTTATACTCTGGTTCTACATGAGGAAGATGTTGTTATTGATACTGTCGGGAATGAACTAGTTATTGTTTAATCTAACTTATAATATATATGACTTACGTAAATTATTCAGTAAATTTATCAGATGGCCAGAAACGAAGTCTGGCAAAAGCATATGAAAACAAAAGTGAATTAACGCTCAGGCTAAAAAATAACCAACTAACTGGAAACTTTCCTTTGCTACTTACAGCTACCCAGATTAACAGTATTAACAAGGCTAAATCTGGCGGGCAGGGATTAGACATAAATATATCAAAATCGCAAATGAGATCTCAGTCTAAGAATGGAGGCTTTTTAGGTGCATTAGCTGGTTTGTTGACTAAAACAATTTTACCAACAGTTGCTAAATTTGTTCCAAAGGTATTAGGACCTCTAGCAACAGGAGCACTTAGTGGTCTGGCTAGTACTGGAATTGGTAAACTATTCGAAAATGGGATGGTAACTATTCCTAGTAATAAAAAACAAGCACTACGACTTGAATCAAATAATGCATTAACACTGCCACAAATAAAAAAGATAATAAAATCTGAAGGTTGTTGCCCTATTAAACTGACAAGGCAACAACAACAAGACGGTGGATTTCTCGGAATGCTTGCATCATAAGGAATTCCATTGATCGGATCTCTTATTAGTGGTTTAACTGGAAAAGGTTTGCAAGTAGGCAGAAAAGGAAAAGGACTAAGAGTTGATCGTGGAAAAGGTTTGCAAGTATACTCACAAATCAGACCGTACAGAAGTATTCCATTCATAATTTTTTTTTTTTTTAAAAATTAACCTATCTCTAACTTAGATATAATAAAATGGGTCAAGCAGCTAGGTATACAGAAATTCAGGGGAGTGTTTAGCAAGAACAAATTACCGACAAAACAAAATAAACAAGAATGTGGTATTATTAATCTTGATGATTATATTGGACCTGGTACACACTGGACTTGTTACTATGATAATTATTACTTCGATCCGTTTGGTTTAAGCCCACCAAAAGAAGTTTTAAATTACATACCTAATATAAAATACAACACCATTCAATATCAAGATTAAACAAGTGTCCTGTGCGGATATTTCTGTTTGTACTTTGTCAAAAAGTTGCAAGAAGGAAATAGTGTGTACGATATTCTTTACAAATTATTAAAACCATACAAGCCAACAAAAATGAAAACATTATAAAATCATATTTTGTAAATGAAGTTTAATCTAATCATATTATATATGAGTTACTGTATAAAAGAAAAAATGGTTACTGAAAATGTTGATCCTAAGTATGTTTTAGCAAAAAATGGTAGAAAAATGTTAAGAGCAACTTGTGCGTCTTGTGGTATTACTAAAACAAAGTTTGTTAAAAACACAGAAGGTGGAAATATTGATATTCATAAAGCTTTGCTCCCTTTGCTACCCAAAAAAGGGCTAACACTTCCTGGTTATAAATATTGTGGTCCGGGTAATCCACTTGATAGCGGAGAGCCGGTAAATGAGTTAGATGCTGTTTGCAAAGATCATGATATTTGTTATGATGAAAATCCTAGTAATAAATCAATGTGCGATATAAACATGCTTACTGGTTTAAAATCTAGTAAGTCTAAAACTATTGGAGAAAAGATTGCTAATAATTTGATAGTCAAGCCTGTAATTAGTGCAAAATATAAACTAGGACTCGGAGAGCCAAAAAACTAGAAAAGGCGTTGAAATGGACTGTCAAGTTAGCAGATGAACTTCATAAACCTATACGAAGAAAGTTCACTCAACGCCTTGTGATTGTTAATGAAATTGATAAACTATGGTCTGCTGATTTGGTTGATATGCAATCGTTTTCAAAGTATAATAAAGGTACTAAATACTTGCTTACTGTTATTGATTTATTTAGTAAATTTGCTTAAGTTGCACCCGTTCCAAATAAAACTGGTTTAGAAATTACCAAAGCGTTCAAACAGATAATCAGTACAGGAAGACAGTGTAAATTGTTGTGGGTTGATCAAGGTGTGGAATTTTACAACAAGACGTTTAAGCAATTTCTTGATGATAATAATATCAAAATGTATCACACGTTTAATTTCGGAAAAGCTGTAGTAATTAAACGATTTAATAGAACATTAAAAGAGAGGATGTGGAAATATTTCACAGCAAACAATACAAACACATATTTAGATGTGTTACAAGAAATGGTTGATAAGTATAATAATACAAAACATCGGAGTATTAAAATGGCGCCGACTGAGGCTAGTGATGAGAAAAATAAAGGAACGGTATATTTCAACTTGTATAAGAAAAAAGAGAAGTAATCAAATTAAGCCAAAGTTTAAAATAGGGGATAATGTTAGAATCAGCAAATATAAAAGAACGTTTGAGAAAGGTTATACCCCTAATTGGACTGAAGAAATATTTATTGTTGATAAAATTCAAAACACAAATCCTGTGACATATACAATTAAAGATTTAAACAACGAAAACATTGATTGGAGCTTTTATGAATTAGAAATGATAAAAGCAAAGCAAGAAATATTCAGGATTGAAAAAGTAATACGACGTGATTATAAAAAGAAACAAGCGTTGATTAAATGGAAGGGTTACAATGAGGATTTCAATAGTTGGATTCCATTCAAGGATATTGAAAATATTAGATAGTATCTTGAACTATGCAGAGTGATGATGAAGACTACTGCCCGGTTCCGTCTGACTTTGCTTAACGAGTTGCAAATGTTACTGAAAATCTTCGCCGAAAGTAGATTCGCCGAAAGTAGACATAAAATAAAATTGCGCTCTCCTAAAATAAAATTGCGCTCTCCTAAAATGACAAACCTGATTGATTAGTAGTATAGATACGAGGGGTATCAGCGGAGTTTTCCAGCGCGGGGTGCTTGAGAAAACTATTGAAATATGTTGGTGTTGATTTAAGCGTGGCTTACATTTAGATCTTGGTGCGAATGAGAGTTACGCCTGAGTCCCCACTGGCATATTTCATTAGTTTTTCTCGTTCCCCGCGATGGGGAAACTGCGCTGGTACCCCTCGTATCTATACTACTCTTACTATTTAACATATGATCTGAAAATTATGTTTTATAATGCCTTCATCATGCCTACATTTGATTATTGCTGTACTGTGTGGGGTAAAAGCACAAAAAAAATAGAAGATAAAATACATAAATTTCAGAAAAGAGCAGCTAGAATAATATTAAACAAACCTTTTCGAACTAATTCTAAGGATATGTTCATTGAACTTCCGTGGCTTTCTTTTCATAACAGATGTCATTCTCATACTGGTGTGTTGATATATAAATCAATAAAAAAAACTATCTCCTAATTACATATCACAACTTTTGACATTCTCACGTAATAATAGATATAGTCTGAGATCAGCTACATAAAAAACGCAAACTAAATAAATGAAAGACACATTTAGCGACTTTGGTCGACACGTTTGGAACCATATACCGGTCGACATACGTTCTCTTCCTATTATCCAGTCATTTAAATATAATTATAAAAAATGTTAGTTGCAATGCACATTGATATGACTGATTTTAAGGTTGTTGTTTTTTGCTTGGATATATGTACATTATGTAAGGCTATTATGATTTCTTCTATATTGAAACATAATTGAGTGTTTGTCGAAGATTGAATGATAACTTCTATTGCTAGTGTATTTGTTAAAAAACACTAAATGTTTGTTAATTTATATTCACAGAAGACCGCATTGAAAATATGATGTTTATTTCTTGATATTATGTCATAATGTGTTAACCTTCTTTAAATAAAGAATTTATTATTATTATCATTATTATTATTATTATTATGATCTAATTACGTTTTCTTGAATACTCCTATAGTTAAAAACAAAATAGGAGTATTACTAGAGTCACGTGTTTTGGGCTCTTGTATCACCTCTAGCGGACATGCCATTTTGCAGGATCTCACGAGAGGCTTGAACCTCGGCTCGAGTGTTATCCTGGAGCATATACACAAGCTATACTAAAGGGAAAAAAGAAACGCAACTCGGGAAATTCTGCTATATATAGTATTCATAATATGCTGCTGTTAATGGAATTGTACATGGCTACATGCGACCTTTCCTTTCTGAAAAAAGACTAAAACAACACATAACACAACAAATATTATCCCTTCATAGTTCCATTGTTGATAGAATACACGTTTGGCTGAAGAAGGTGAGCAAACTTAGGATGTATAATTTTGCAATTTCTTTACAATAAATACACTACTGAAATGGCTCAAATTGTTAACGCGGAACTTCAACATTTATGAATTTCGTGTTTCAAAGTGTACTGTGATTAAAAAAGTCTACAACAGCACAGTTTTGCTCTTTCTCTAACTAGCTGCAATCCGTTTTTTTTACAAAACATTTTAGGATTTCTTTGGAATATTACGTGGAATCAAAAGTGCAGTATACGCACTATAAAACGGAAATTCCCGAGTTGCATTCTTTCTTCCTTTAGTATACACATGCAAGGTTCCAGAACACTTATTCTAGTAACGATCCTTTTGTTATACACTTTCATAAGAATGCTCGTGAAGTTGGCATATAGCAGCCTACTGTTCGGGGCGCTTGTTTCAGTCGAAGGTTTTTCAGCATTAACATGAGCAATTGTAATAGTACATACATAAATTATATGCCATTAAAACTGACATTTTTAGTGGTAAATAAAAATACCTTAGTTTTAAAAATCGGTTTACAAATAAATATTTTACAGCCTAAATGGATTTTTGATGGAGCTTTTCCCGTCTAAATTCCTTGTTGGTGGGACAGCAGGAAATTAAAAAAGTTCATATAATTTCAGTTATCATTCATATTTTGCTATAAAACTTCCAGGGTGTCTTGATTTACGAATATCCAACAATTCAAAACCGTTTTTGGATACAAATTCTTAAAAAAACATTTTCCAAATTTTTCTTGCAGCAGAATTTTGCATTCAAAATGCCCCACCAAAAACAGCTTTTGCGCATGAATTTTTTATTTCTCAATCGATTTTGAAAAGTAAGGTACTTTTAATTACCACTAAACATGTCTGTTACGCTGATATACAACTTATTTAGGTACTAGATGCATTAATTGTTCGGGCGCTTGTTTCAGCCAAATGTTTTTTTGGACTTTTCAGACAAAATGCATCTAGTTTAATTGTTCGGGCGCTTGTTTCAGCCAAAGTTTTTTAGGACTTTTCAGACAAAATGCATCTAGTACCTAAATAAGTTGTATAATTGTTCGTGCGCTTTTTTCAGGGAAAGATTTTTTGGACTGTTCAGACAAAATGCATCTAGTACCTAAATAAGTTGTATATCAGTTTGAACTTCAAACACATAACATTGCAATAATACATGCATTTTATTTTATTACTTGCTAATAAAGCGCACTTTCAGAAATAAATCATTTTAGGTTTTATTCACTTTGTTTATGACGGTCGATTTGTTTATGGTAGAGGCGGGCCACCCCATTTTCCCTGGGTAGAATCAAAACTACATACCTCCAGCCACTTTCTCACTTGACAAGTCGAGCTCCCAGTGAGATTCGAAACCGCAGATACTCAGTATGAACAAGTTGGTAAAATTAAAGAGAGAAACATCGTTGACACATGTTTTATTTCACCTTCCTGTTTGATTAACCCAGTATTTCCGTTCCGAATGTCTCGCGGATTAATGTTGATGTACTCTTTAATAGGGCTGTCCATACTAAGGGGAACTATTCTCCTCAACTAACAATGTGCATTCTAAAACGAGTTATGTACTCTTCTCAAAATGTGGAACTTCGACATGGTTTTATTTCTAACCAATATGGGGAGGAAAACGATGCACCCAAAAGTTCAATAAACCAGAGATAGACTAGCTCCTAGTTTTATATATACTGAAAGGAAAAAGAAACGCATAATCAAACAAGAAATCAGTGGATTCATACGTCTTGCCTAACGGGGACTGGACTTAAAAATAAAAAGGTCAATTTTGCTTAAATGAAAGTTTGTAAACATCTTAGTAACTAAAAACAATGGAGTTTGCAGTTCCCTGAGATGACATTTAAGTGCATTAATTTTGTTTAAAAACAAAATGCCATTCTATTAAAAAAAATCATCAGACCAAAAAGTAGATCAAGGTCATAGATTAAATACATGCGTCCAAAACGATGCACTACCTAAGACACAATTATGTCAAAATAGAATATTTTGTCTTCCAAAGATTAAGCTACAAATTAGGTTTAAAACATCTAGTGCATAATTATTGTTCATGAGAAAGTGATGTAAATGTAGCAATTAAAGTTATCTGCCCTTTGCTTGGATGGTGAAGGTCACATCCACATTTGCTTTTTGACACGTTGTGATGTACTATCCAAGAAATAACTATGGTAAAACTTATTAAGTTATCTGCCTCTTGTTTGGAGAGTCAAGGTCACATCCACGTCTGCTTTGTCACGTTGCGATTACCACCATAGATACAACTATAAACAAAGTTTGAAAGGCGTAGTGCATACAGTTTGCGCGAAATTGACCTCAACGCAAAAGTTGAAGATAAAATTATTAAGTAATCTGCCCTTTACTTAGAGGGTCAAGGTCACTTCCACATTTGCTTTGTCACATTGCGATGTACCACTCAAGATACAACTTTAAGCAAAGTTTTAAAGGTCTAGTGCATACAGTTTGTGAAAAAGTGACCTAAACGCAAAAGTTGAACCTAAAACTTATTAAGTTATCTGCCCTTTGCTTGGAGGGTCAAGGTCACTTCCACGTTTGATTTGTCACGTTGCCATGTACAACTCAAGATACAACTATAATCAAAGTTTTAAAGGTCTAGTAAATACAGTTTGTGAGAAAATGACCTAAACGCAAAAGTTGAATGTTGACGAAAAGCCGAGACAAAAATTACCTATACTACACTATTATACAAACACAATTAGATCGTAATATTCCAGATATATCTCAACGTCTTTTGTACAAAAAGGGGCTGCAGCTAATTACAGGAAGGACAACTCTTTCATGTAGTAGAACTTTTAATCAAAGTATACTTTGTTACACGAAATTCATAAATGTTGAAGTTTCGCTTGAAAAAGTCAAGCCATTTCAGTATTGTGTTTAAGAGATTGCAACGTTTAAAACCTAAGAAGTTTGCTCACATGCTTAAGCCAAATGCACATTCTGTCGATAACCACACTTTAAAGGAGTAACCACTGGTGTGTTCGGTGCTGTTTACACCGACAGGCCTAATGTCGCCCTGTACCATTCGATTAGTAGTAGCGATTAGTAGTAGCACATGCAATATATATCGGAAATACCCATTATGCGTTTCTTTTTCCTTTCAATATACAATTTAATTATATAATCGGTCTTAATGATAACTAATGTAATACTTTTTCTTGAGAAGACTTGCTAATAATGATGTATGGATATGAAGTAAGACTCCAAAAACGCAGATATTTTATTTAAGGTCTGAAAACCAGTAAAATAGATTACATGTATGTTCTACACTAAACCAAATTGCTAAGTACCAACCTAAGAATATGTCAATAATATTCTCATTGTTTTGTGTATTTCGAGCTTGATTAGAGATACGGCTGAACTGCAAAATAACGAGTGTAAATCGTCTGCCCTGATTGCATGAACATATTTTAAAACTTTTAAGTCTATGTGTTTTCTTAGAAATAAGTTATAACACTTATACAACTGGGTATATAGGATTTTATTAAGTACTTCGAATTAGTGAAGCTTTCGATGTTCCTAATTCTAAAATATGCCAGTTAAAATTATTTTGACATCATGTTTTACTAGCATTACCACTACAAATGCGTTTGCCAAAGAAATTTTCGAAATATTTAATGTTAACGCTGAATTACAGTTACTTGAATTTCAAACAATATTCAATTTAAAAAAGGGAGGTAATTTAAGATTATCCATATTTCATTTTTTTATAGACGGAAAATCTGCGATAAATGGGTCAAATTTTTATGTTTTTTTTCTATTATTTCATACCAATTTTAAGAATTGAATATCTTTAAGCGATCTTTGACTCATGTTATGTGTTTTATCAGTACATTTTATGTTTTCATATAAAGGGAGGGTAACTCTCAAAAGATGTAACAATTTAAACAAAAAATAAATGTTTTACAAACAATGGGTCAAAACAAAATACTTATCAAATATCTATTCTAAAATATATTTAAAATAAGAAAATTAGTTAAGATACAAAAGTTGATACTTAGAAATTTTGTTCAGTGTATACACTTTTTTGTAGTGAAACCCATATCGTGGTAACAATTTCATTAGTCACCAGATATCCTGGCATGCCTAAATATGGTCACCAGATATCCTGGCATGCCTAAATATGGTCACCAGATATCCGGGCATGCCTAAATATGGTCACCAGATATCCGGGCATGTCTAAATATAGTCACCAGATATCCGGGCATGCCTAAATAAGGTCACCAGATATCTGGGCATGCCTAAATATGGTCACCAAATATCCGGGCATGCCTAAATATGGTCACCAGATATCCGGGCATGACTAAATATGGTCACCAGATATCCGAGCAAGCCTAAATATGGTCACCAGATATCCGGGCATGCCTAAAATATAGTCACCAGATATCCGGGCATGCCTAAATATGCAGTTGGTTGAACATTTCCATTTTTTATTTATTACTTTAAAGATGGCGTACCAATAGTTAATAACGAATGCTGTTATGACATAAGGATACAGGGCTTATTATTACAAAATTAAATTACTACTGTTGTTGACTTTAATTTATTGAATCTACCTTGCAAAGGGCTGCAGATTCATTTACGACCTTTCGAGTACAACATAGGTTTATCCATTATGTTTTAGAAAATGGATAATGTAAGTCATAACTGTCCCAACTTACACACTTGAAGAAATAACGAAATACTCTTACAACATAATTGATTAGAATCACTCATTGGACTACCTACTGACTACATTGAGTATTAGGACTACCTACTGACTACATTGAGTATTAGGACTACCTACTGACTACATTGAGTATTAGGAATACCTACTGACTACATTGAGTGACTACATTGAGTATTAGGACTACCTACTGACTACATTGAGTATTAGGACTACCTACTGACTACATTGAGTATTAGGACTACCTACTGACTACATTGAGTATTAGGAATACCTACTGACTACACTGAGTGACTACATTGAGTATTAGGACTACCTACTGACTACATTTAGTATTAGGACTACCTACTGACTACACTGAGTGACTACATTGAGTATTAGGACTACCTACTGACTACATTGAGTATTAGGACTACCTACTGATTACACTGAGTGACTACATTGAGTATTAGGACTACCTACTGACTACATTTAGTATTAGGACTACCTACTGACTACACTGAGTGACTACATTGAGTATTAGGACTACCTACTGACTACATTGAGTATTAGGACTACCTACTGACTACATTGAGTATTAGGACTACCTACTGACTACACTGAGTGACTACATTGAGTATTAGGACTACCTACTGACTACATTGAGTATTAGGACTACCTACTGACTACACTGAGTGACTACATTGAGTATTAGGACTACCTACTGACTACATTGAGTATTAGGACTACCTACTGACTACACTGAGTGACTACATTGAGTATTAGGACTACCTACTGACTACATTTAGTATTAGGACTACCTACTGACTACATTGAGTATTAGGACTACCTACTGACTACACTGAGTGACTACATTTAGTATTAGGACTACCTACTGACTACATTTAGTATTAGGACTACCTACTGACTACACTGAGTGACTACATTGAGTATTAGGACTACCTACTGACTACATTGAGTATTAGGACTACCTACTGACTACATTGAGTATTAGGATTACCTACTGACTACATTGAGTATTTAGATAACGACATGTAAATCTGTTTCCATATTTGTTTTACATGAAACCATTCATCATATGAAGGTATACAGCAGTTGTGGAAAGATATGGCGATTTATAACCAATATAGACCTGACAATTGTGTCAGAAACAGAGATTATGTTTGAAGAAAATTCAGGTGTAGTTGCTTTGAGAAAACTGATTCTGCTGGCCAAACATTTTATAAACATATCATTTCAGTATATAAAGTTGATCGGTATGCTGACATTCAATAAACAGTTTGGATAGTTTAGGTACACCATTATTTGGGAATGTTGGTAGAACTTGTTACCCGACACATTTGTTATTATAATATTTCTATTGTATATATGTGTGTATTATTCTGTATGTAACAGTATTGGCAATAACATATGTTTAAATCTCAACATATAAAACACCCCTGTTTACTCCACGAACCATTTTAAATTAAAAAAATACATAGAAAAAGCAAAAGTGATTCATATACATGTACTTGTTTGTGTCATTGACTCTCGTTTCCATATATCTCCAAAAAGAGCTGGAGTCAATCCGTGTATCTGGTGATGTCCTTACATAACAGGAGATAATGTTTTACTAATATTCGATGACTGCAAGTGATTACACTTTTATATATGCTTCACATTTGTGAACAAATAACAAATATTCTCACTTCTCGAAGAAATAAACTCTGACGTCCACTCCAAAATTACACAATCCAGTGTGGCAAATAGGTTTCCTGTATCAGAAGCTCCGCGGATACAAAACTCCATATATCGCACAACCTTCTGATATAGAGATCGTAGGAGCGACCGTAGTAGGGAGGGAGCTAACCTGGGGTTTAGTGTTGGCAAGACAATAACGCAATAATCAATATGTACAGAAATACAGGAATGTACCCTAGGAGCCTTTCTGTCCGGCATGCAGACTGACCTCCAGACCTGACATAAACCATCAAGCTGAATTTCTTAACCAGTTACCTGTCAATAAATAATACACTCCTAATTTTTAAAAATATTAACTAATTATGAGATATTGGGACCTAAGATGCAATGAACACTATAAATGCAATGGCAATTGACCAAAGAATTGTTCTTAATAAAGCTAACTTTAAAGTTTCTAAGCAGCTTGTTATTGTTATTGTTATTGTTGTTGTTGTCTTATATATTGGATATTTGAGTTACATAACATAATGTCACACAATTTACGATCTCATTGTGATATTAACTTGACTTTACGATTACTAAGCCAAATAAGAAGCTTTTTAAAGGAAGTATATCTTACTCTAGGCCATTAATTTGGAATGAAATCCCAGAGCATATAATATCTTGCACGTCAGTTAAATCTTTTTCAAACAATTATATAAAGTGGATAAAACGTACTGTATAACTGAATTTGTTTTCGTTAAAATTGTCATTGAATCACCATATAGATTTTTTTTTTGTGAACACTTTTGTTTCCATTGTCAATATCGTTGTGTTGCTATACACTTGCATATAGTATTTTTACTAATTGGGCTACCCTCTTAAAATAAAGACTTCAATTCAATTCAGTCTTCAATTCAATTCAAAAAATAGTTATAAGAAAATTGGAATAAACGGATTTGAACAAACAGTAGTAAATTACATTGAAATTAGAAGCAAATAAATCGGGCGGGACCGAGCCATCAATTCGACTAAACTGGAAATTTTTATTAAACCGACTTTGAATTAAAGAGTAAGCCGTATGACATACCAATAGTTAATTGGACTATGATGGAGAGAATGTAGACTATGTTAAATTAATATCGGACTAGTAATTGGTCTATAGTACCCGGTACAATATCATCAGCACCCACGTCATTAGTTCCAAACCTGCTAGTGAGGATTCTATATAGTACCCGGTACAATATCATCAGCACTCACGTCATTAGTTCCAAACCTGCTATTGAGGATACTATATAGTACCCGGTACAATATCATCAGCACCCACGTCATTAGTTCCAAACCTGCTAGTGAGGATACTATATTCATTAACGCAATGTGTTGATTTTAGTGTATTTATTACAACAAGAACAATCTGGGTAACATCCTTCATGACTTGTCGAATGGTATCGCAAGTTATGTAGTCTAAATTGATAGCCTAGTTTAAATAATCGGTTCCACTCCAACATTTATACATCTCCCCAATATGTGTCAAAACTGTATGAAGATAAGCCCATGATATAGTGTCTGCACCAATGATAATCCACATGTCTAAGTGACGTCCATGATAATAGCAATTAGTTCCGGTCATTTTAATGCATTATTCGGCATTTGTGACCGCTGCATGGTGAGTTACATCGAGCTGTAGGAGAAATATTTATGACCATCGCATATTGCACTGTTTAAATACGACGACAATATACATAATAAAATTTGCATAATAAAATTGACTGTCATGATTAGGATGTAATTTTAATATGGCGTCTCACATTTGTCAATGTCAGTATATTAAGTAATTAACACTTCTATCACTTTACTTCTTATTTCAGAAAGAAATCTATTTTATACATGTTTAAGAAAAAAAATGCCTTACATGAAACAAGTATAAATTATATCAAGTAAGCCAACACAAACTACTTGTACAATAAAATGGAAGAACAGACGTTGGCAACAAATAAAAAAAAATGGCTATAGTCACTGTGGTATACCGTACCCTGGATATTGCTATGTACAGTGAGTATTGGTGAGTATTATCATTGGATTTCGCGACGCCGGAGATCAAACGAGGGTAAGTTCAGTTTCAATTTTTAGTGTTTTTGAGTTTGTTTGATATAATTTGATAAAAAAATAAAATCATTTGATCATTTTCCTAGTCCCTGAAAACCCGAAAATGTTTCGATATTGCTTAAAGAGGTAAGAAGTAGGCAAAACTCGGCCCTTTACTCATGCCATAAATAAACTAGGGTCTGTCAAATTTGATTTTTTTGTTTATATTCTTCCGTAAACGAAAACCTTGAATCGAGCAAATTGTGATCCCTAAAACCAAGTAGCTTTAGTCCAAATTTCTGAAAAAATTATGAAAGTACAAAAAAGATATAGGTAAAAACAGATACAATCAAGTGTACCGAGTATTGATTTAGTGTGTGCCGAGTATTGCATTCTAGCTCAACGTCAGTGTACCGAGTATTGTACAACATAATGAGTAAATTAGAATGGTAAAACGATAACTTTTTTCTGTTTCTTATATCTACTTATCGATTAAGTCATTTCATTTTGCTGAAAATATATTGTTATATGATATGTATAAAAATACTTTAAAAAATCGTTTAAAAAAGACGATATGACCGATAAAGAGGTAAAGAGAAACATGAGTTTCACTGATCAATTGGTAATTAAAATTGGCAAAGACTGATAGAAATTCTTTATTGTGTATGGTAAAACATATATGCTAATAACCTCGGACCTAGGCGGCTCATGCTTGGCTGCAGGTTTGTCACGGTTAATGTCAAGTCGTACCTATTAGGGTGACACCCCTTTTTTGTACGCAGTATTCAGTCTGATTTTAGAGAGTATTCAGAACTGGTGCGCAGTACTCGCCGACGCAAAATGTGGAGAAATCAGTACCCGGTCAGTCTCGGGTCCCGAAAATTAAATGTACGCAGTAATCGCCCTCAATTTTAGGGAATACTCGGTACTCATAGGGGAGGGGTTACACCCCCATCTATGGATGGGTATTGCAATAAAATAATCAATTTTACGAAAGCAATTGCAAGTGTCAAATTCTTCAGAAGTTCTTCTATACTCCATGTCAGTATAGTTAATTTTTTTTCTGATCGCCTGAATGTTCAATGAAAGATTTTTATGAATTCGATCATTACAGGCGCGGATTCATGAATTTTCCCCAAAGGGTGTCTTGTATATTCCAGAAGGGGGTCCAAAATATAAATATAAGGACCACTCTACATCCGTCAATGCAATGCATAGCTTAGATATATGTTGATGTCACTTATTTCAGTCATATGGCTTTCATCGGACAAACATTTACAACACTTAGTGATCCGCCGTAGTGTGATGGTAGCATGCTCGCCTTAGATCAAAAATATTATTTTAACCAGCGTGAAATAACCAATTGGACAAATACAATATTCACAATATGACCACCATATTTGTCTCAAAAATGAATCAAACCCTTACACAATGTTTCTTGAAACCCCCAGTAGTTTGAAAAGACCCACCCCAGGACAATAAACACACGCCCTTTTGGACATTACAAAATGTTTGGTATGTGGACGATTTCTGGATACAATGAAAACCTCTAGATAAGATCCGCTCAACAACCAATGGACGAGTGTTTTTTTTACAAATAACCACTGCTTCAATACTACACTCAAAACAAACAAAATGTCTCCATTTGATAACGATTTTGTGGATATTCTGTAATAGCCACGTAGGTCACACAACTTCGAAATGCTTCCTTTGTATATACACTGTCAATAAGTATCCACAATAATTTATATTTATATATATTGAATGTGGTATATACTCTGTAGGTACTCCTTGCATTTACTCAATATTAATGGCCAATACTCGGTACACTTGAAAGCAATACTCGTGACACCGGCGAGCAACACCAAAACAATACTCGGTACACTGACATGCATATTTATTATATAAATGCACTGTCATCTGTGATTCCTTTGTTGATTAACATTTACAACATAAACTCTGATGCCGGGATCACAATTTGCTCGATTCAAGTTTTTCGTTTACGGAAGAATATAAACAAAAAAATCAAATTTGACAGACCCTAGTTTATGTATTGCGTGAGTAAAGAGCCGAGTTTTGCCTTCTTCTTACCTTTTTAAGCAATATCGAAACATTTTCGGGTTTTCAGGGACTAGGAAAATGATCAAATGATTTATTTTTTTATCAAATTTATATCAAACTCAAAAACACTAAAAATTGAAACTGAACTTACCCTCGTTCGATCTCCGGCGTCGCGAAATCCAATGATAATACTCACCAATACTCACTGTACATAGCAATATCCAGGGTACGGTATACCACAGTGATAGTAAAATTAAAAATTAAATCCTCTCCAAATACTGTGATAAATACTCAAAACGCAAATTGTTTCGATGAAAAGAAAATAGCTAATCACTTCCAACCATTTCTAATGTAGCTGGTAAAGGAACTGCCTCGTTGTCCAAATATTTTAAATACCAAATCAAACAGTTTCAAAGGAGTTTACCAGGAGAGAAATCCAAAGTCAAATACACTGTAAATGAAGATTTTGTTTTTAAAGAACTTATTTACCTAAATCAAGCTAAAGGTTATAGCTATAAATATGTCTATTGTTGATAACAAAACAGAAATCTTATAGAGTCGCCTCTTGTATAAGAAACTTGGTAAATAGACCAGTGAGTAGCCAGCCTATTGTATGTATGGTATGTATGGTTGGTGAAATTTCTTTCGATGAATACTAAGCATTACATTATTTAACTCAGAATAACTAAGGGGCGGAGTTAAACCATGCTCTAACTTCCAATTAATTGAAGTTTGAAAGCGGTAGCCATTTTGACAGGGTTACTAAGTACACTATACTGCAAAACAGATACAGACTGTCTGCTAGTTATTTATTTAAAAACCTCGATAGGTTATGCCCATCTCTGTGTTTAAATAAACAGGGCGGTGTGTGTGTGCGAGAGGGGGAGGGGGAGGGGGAGGGGTGGGGTGGGGGGGGGGGGGGGTAGAACATTTTGCCGAAGGGGGCGGTGTGTGCGCTGGAGTGGATGGGGGGCATGTCCTCGGACACCCAGGAAGGTATTTGCCTCTGTTAAGTTTCAGGGATGGCTACGGGCCTGCAATTCAACTAACTCGTGCCTCCATAGATGTTAACATATCACACAAAAACAAGTCCAATAATATATACTATATACTTATATGTGTATGTTTGCTGTACAGAAAGCCTTTGATGTCGTCGATCACAACAACCAATTATGAGGCAAAATTAAGGCTATGGGTATTTGTTTCAGTCTTACTTATCTGAACCCATACTAACACATACTAAAATACATGTTGAGGCCACATACTAGTACTAAAATACATGTTACTGCCACATATTAGCACTAAAATACATGTTACTGCCACATACTAGAACTAAAATACATGTTAATGCCACATACTAGTATTAAAATACATGTTACTGCCACATACTAGTACTAAAATACATGTTAATGCCACATACTAGTATTAAAATACATGTTAATGCCACATACTAGTACTAAAATACACGTTACTGCCACATACTACTACTAAAATACATGTTACTGCCACATACTACTACTAAAATACATGTTACTGCCACATACTACTACTAAAATACTTGTTAATGCCACATACTACTACTAAAATACTTGTTAATGCCACATACTACTACTAAAATACATGTTACTGCCACGTACTAGTACTAAAATACATGTTAATGCCACATACATGTTACTGCCACATACTACTACTAAAATACATGTTACTGCCACATACTACTACTAAAATACATGTTAATGCCACATACTACTACTAAAATATATGTTACTGCCACATACTAGCACTAAAATACATGTTACTGCCACATACTAGTACTAAAATACATGTTAATGCCACATACTAGTACTAAAATACATGTTACTGCCACATACTACTACTAAAATACTTGTTAATGCCACAAACTAGTACTAAAATACATGTTACTGCCACATACTAGCACTAAAATATATGTTTCTGCCACATACTAGTACTAAAATACATGTTACTGCCACATACTAGTACTAAAATACATGTTACTGCCACATACTAGCACTAAAATACATGTTACTGCCACATACTAGTACTAAAATGCATATTACTGCCACATTCTAGTTCTAAAATACATGTTAATGCCACATACTAGTACTAAAATACATGTTACTGCCACATACTAGTACTAAAATACATGTTAATGCCACATACTAGTACTAAAATAAAATACTGCCACATGCTAGTACTAAAATACATGTTACTTCCACATACTAGTATTAAAATACATGTTAATGCCACATACTAGTACTAAAATACATGTTAATGCCACATACTAGTACTAAAATACATGTTACTGCCACATACTAGTACTAAACTATAATACTGCCACATGCTAGTACTAAAATACATGTTACTTCCACATACTAGTATTTAAATACATGTTAATGCCACATACTAGTACTAAAATACACGTTATTGTCACATACAAGCACTAAAATACCTGTTACTGCCACATACTACTACTAAAATACATGTTACTGCCACATACTAGCACTAAAATACATGTTACTGCCAAATATTGGCACCAAAATACATGTTACTGCCACCACATACTACTACTAAAATACATGTTACTGCCACATACTAGTACTAAAATACATGTTAATGCCACATATTACTACTAAAATACATGTTACTGCCACATACTACTACTAAAATACATTTTAGTGCCACACACTAGTACTAAAATACATGTTACTGCCACATACCAGTACTAAAATACATGTTACTGCCACATACTAGTACTAAAATACAGGTTACATGTTAATGCCACATACTAGTACTAAAATACATGTTACTGCCACATACTTCTACTAAAATACATGTTACTGCCACATACTAGTACTAAAATACATGTTACTGCCACATACTACTACTGAAATACATGTTACTGCCACATACTAGTACTAAAATACATGTAACTGCCACATACTAGTACTAAAATACATGTTACTGCCAAATACTAGTACTAAAATACATGTTACTCCCACATACTAGTACTAAAATACATGTTACTGCCATATACCAGTACTAAAATACTTGTTAATGCCACATACCAGTACTAAAATACATGTTAATGCCACATACCAGTACTAAAATACATGTTAATGCCACATACCAGTACTAAAATACATGTTACATGTTAATGCCACATACTACTACTAAAATACATGTTACTGCCACATACTAGTACTAAAATACATGTTACTGCCACATACTAGTACTAAAATACATGTTACTGCCATATACTAGTACTAAAATACTTGTTAATGCCACATACCAGTACTAAAATACATGTTACTCCCACATACTAGTACTAAATCACATGTTACTGCCACATACTAGTACTAAAGTACATGTTACATGTTAATGCCACATACTATTACTAAAATACATGTTACTGCCACATACTATTACTAAAATACATGTTACTGCCACATACTAGTACTAAAATACTTGTTAATGACACATACCAGTACTAAAATACTTGTTAATGCCACATACCAGTACTAAAATACATGTTACTCCCACATACTAGTACTAAAATACATGTTACTGCCACATACTAGTACTAAAAGACATGTTACATGTTAATGCCACATACTACTACTAAAATACATGTTACTGCCGCATACTAGTACTAAAATACATATACTAGTACTAAAATACATGTTACTGCCACAAACTAGTACTAAAATACATGTTACTGCCACATACTACTATTAAAATACATGTTACTGCCATATACTAGTACTAAAATACATGTTATTGTCATATACTAGTACTAAAATACTTGTTTATGCCACATACCAGTACTAAAATTCATGTTACTGCCACATACTAGTACTAAAATACATGTTTTTGCCATATACTAGTACTAAAATACTTGTTAATACAACATACCAGTACTAAAATACTTGTTAATGCCACATACCAGTACTAAAATACATGTTACTCCCATATACTAGTACTAAAATACATGTTACTGCCACATACTATTACTAAAATACATGTTACATGTTAATGCCACATACTACTACTAAAATACATGTTACTGCCACATACTAGTACTAAAATACATACACTAGTACTAAAATACATGTTACTGCCACATACTAGTACTAAAATACATGTTACATGTTAATGCCACATACTACTACTAAAATACATGTTACTGCCACATACTAGTACTAAAATACATATACTAGTACTAAAATACATGTTACTGCCACATACTAGTACTAAAATACATGTTACTGCCACATACTACTATTAAAATACATGTTACTGCCATATACCAGTACTTAAATACTTGTTAATGCCACATACCAGTACTAAAATACATGCTACTCCCACATACTAGTACTAAAATACATGTTACTGCCACATACTAGTACCAAAATACATGTTACATGTTAATGCCACATACTACTACTAAAATACATGTTACTGCCACATACTAGTACTAAAATACATATACTAGTACTAAAATACATGTTACTGCCACATACTAGTACTAAAATACATGTTACTGCCACATACTAGTACTAAAATACATGTTACTGCCATATACTAGTACTAAAATACTTGTTAATGCCACATACCAGTACTAAAATACATGTTAATGCCACATACCAGTACTAAAATACATGCTACTCCCACATACTAGTACTAAAATACATGTTACTGCCACATACTAGTACTAAAATACATGTTACATGTTAATGCCACATACTACTACTACAATACATGTTACTGCCACATACTAGTACTAAAATACATGTTACTGCCACATACTAGTACTAAAATACATGTTACTGCCATATACTAGTACTAAAATACTTGTTAATGCCACATACCAGTACTAAATACTTGTTAATGCCACATACCAGTACTGAAATACATGTTACTGCCACATACTAGTACTAACATACATGTTAATGCCACATACTACTACTAAAATACATGTTACTGACACGTACTAGTACTAAAATACATGTTACTGCCACATACTAGTACTAAAATACATGTTACTGCCATATACTAGTACTAAAATACTCGTTAATGCCACATACCAGTACTAAAATACATGTTACTGCCATATACTAGTACTAAAATACTTGTTAATGCCACATACTAGTACTAATATACATGTTACTGCCACATACTAGTACTAAAATACATGTTACATGTTAATGCCACATACTACTACTAAAATACATGTTACTGCCACATACTAGTACTAAAATACATATACTAGTACTAAAATACATGTTACTGCCACATACTAGTACTAAAATACATGTTACTGCCACATACTAGTACTAAAATACTTGTTACTGCCATATACTAGTACTAAAATACATGTTACTGCCACATACTAGTACTAAAATACTTTTTACTGCCACATACTGCTATTAAAATACATGTAACTGCCATATACTAGTACTAAAATACATGTTACTGCCATATACTAGTACTAAAATACTTGTTAATGCCACATACCAGTACTAAACTATATGTTACTGCCATATACAAGTACTAAAATACTTGTTAATGCCACATACTAGTACTAAAATACATGTTACTGCCACATACTAGTACTAAAATACTTGTTAATGCCACATACCAGTACTAAAATACATGTTACTGCCATATACTAGTACTAAAATACTTGTCAATGCCACATACCAGTACTAAAATACATGTATGTTACTGCCATATACTAGTACTAAAATACTTGTTAATGCCACATACCAGTACTAAAATACTTGTTAATGGCACATACCATTACTAAAATACATGTTACTCCCACATACTAGTACTAAAATACATGTTACTGCCACATACTACTACTAAAATACATGTTACTGCCACATACTACTACTACAATACTTGTTAATGCCACATACCAGTACTAAAATACATGTTAATGCCACATACCAGTACTAAAAGACATGCTACTCCCACATACTAGTACTAAAATACATGTTACTGCCACATACTAGTACTAAAATACATGTTACATGTTAATGCCACATACTACTACTACCATACATGTTACTGCCATATACTAGTACTAAAATACATGTTACTGCCACATACTAGTACTAAAATACATGTTACTGCCATATACTAGTACTAAAATACTTGTTAATGCCACATACCAGTACTAAATACTTGTTAATGCCACATACCAGTACTAAAATACATGTTACTGCCACATACTAGTACTAACATACATGTTAATGCCACATACTACTACTAAAATACATGTTACTGCCACATACTAGTACTAAAATACATGTTACTGCCACATACTAGTACTAAAATACATGTTACTGCCATATACTAGTACTAAAATACATATACTAGTACTAAAATACATGTTACTGCCACATACTAGTACTAAAATACATGTTACTGCCACATACTACTATTAAAATACATGTTACTGCCATATACCAGTACTTAAATACTTGTTAATGCCACATACCAGTACTAAAATACATGTTACTCCCACATACTAGTACTAAAATACATGTTACTGCCACATACTAGTACCAAAATACATGTTGCATGTTAATGCCACATACTACTACTAAAATACATGTTACTGCCACATACTAGTACTAAAATACATATACTAGTACTAAAATATATGTTACTGCCACATACTAGTCCTAAAATACATGTTACTGCCACATACTAGTACTAAAATACATGTTACTGCCATATACTAGTACTAAAATACTTGTTAATGCCACATACCAGTACTAAAATACATGTTAATGCCACATACCAGTACTAAAATACATGCTACTCCCACATACTAGTACTAAAATACATGTTACTGCCACATACTAGTACTAAAATACATGTTACATGTTAATGCCACATACTACTACTACAATATATGTTACTGCCACATACTAGTACTAAAATACATGTTACTGCCACATACTAGTACTAAAATACATGTTACTGCCATATACTAGTACTAAAATACTTGTTAATGCCACATACCAGTACTAAATACTTGTTAATGCCACATACCAGTACTAAAATACATGTTACTGCCACATACTAGTACTAACATACATGTTAATGCAACATACTACTACTAAAATACATGTTTCTGCCACATACTAGTACTAAAATACATGTTACTGCCACATACTAGTACTAAAATACATGTTACTGCCATATACTAGTACTAAAATACTCGTTAATGCCACATACCAGTACTAAAATACATGTTACTGCCATATACTAGTACTAAAATACTTGTTAATGCCACATACTAGTACTAAAATACATGTTACTGCCACATACTAGTACTAAAATACATGTTACATGTTAATGCCACATACTACTACTAAAATACATGTTACTGCCACATACTAGTACTAAAATACATATACTAGTACTAAAATACATGTTACTGCCACATACTAGTACTAAAATACATGTTACTGCCACATGCTAGTACTAAAATACTTGTTACTGCCATATACTAGTACTAAAATACATGTTACTGCCACATACTAGTACTAAAATACTTTTTACTGCCACATACTGCTATTAAAATACATGTAACTGCCATATACTAGTACTAAAATACATGTTACTGCCATATACTAGTACTAAAATACTTGTTAATGCCACATACCAGTACTAAAATACATGTTACTGCCATATACAAGTACTAAAATACTTGTTAATGCCACATACTAGTACTAAAATACATGTTACTGCCACATACTAGTACTAAAATACTTGTTAATGCCACATACCAGTACTAAAATACATGTTACTGCCATATACTAGTACTAAAATACTTGTCAATGCCACATACCAGTACTAAAATACATGTATGTTACTGCCATATACTAGTACTAAAATACTTGTTAATGCCACATACCAGTACTAAAATACTTGGTAATGGCACATACCATTACTAAAATACATGTTACTCCCACATACTAGTATTAAAATACATGCTACTGCCACATACTACTACTAAAATACATGTTACTGCCACATACTACTACTACAATACTTGTTAATGCCACATACCAGTACTAAAATACATGTTAATGCCACATACCAGTACTAAAATACATGCTACTCCCAAATACTAGTACTAAAATACATGTTACTGCCACATACTAGTACTAAAATACATGTTACATGTTAATGCCACATACTACTACTACAATACATGTTACTGCCACATACTAGTACTAAAATACATGTTACTGCCACATACTAGTACTAAAATACATGTTACATGTTAATGCCACATACTACTACTACAATACATGTTACTGCCACATACTAGTACTAAAATACATGTTACTGCCACATACTAGTACTAAAATACATGTTACTGCCATATACTAGTACTAAAATACTTGTTAATGCCACATACCAGTACTAAATACTTGTTAATGCCACATACCAGTACTAAAATACATGTTACTGCCACATACTAGTACTAACATACATGTTAATGCCACATACTACTACTAAAATACATGTTACTGCCACATACCAGTACTAAAATACATGTTACTGCCACATACTAGTACTAAAATACATGTTACTGCCATATACTAGTACAAAAATACTCGTTAATGCCACATACCAGTACTAAAATACATGTTACTGCCATATACTAGTACTAAAATACAAGTTACTGCCACATACTAGTACTAAAATACTTTTTACTGCCACATACTGCTATTAAAATACATGTAACTGCCATATACTAGTACTAAAATACATGTTACTGCCATATACTAGTACTAAAATACTTGTTAATGCCACATACCAGTACTAAAATACATGTTACTGCCATATACAAGTACTAAAATACTTGTTAATGCCACATACTAGTACTAAAATACATGTTACTGCCACATACTAGTACTAAAATACTTGTTAATGCCACATACCAGTACTAAAATACATGTTACTGCCATATACTAGTACTAAAATACTTGTCAATGCCACATACCAGTACTAAAATACATGTATGTTACTGCCATATACTAGTACTAAAATACTTGTTAATGCCACATACCAGTACTAAAATACTTGGTAATGGCACATACCATTACTAAAATACATGTTACTCCCACATACTAGTACTAAAATACATGTTACTGCCACATACTACTACTAAAATACATGTTACTGCCACATACTACTACTACAATACTTGTTAATGCCACATACCAGTACTAAAATACATGTTAATGCCACATACCAGTACTAAAATACATGCTACTCCCAAATACTAGTACTAAAATACATGTTACTGCCACATACTAGTACTAAAATACATGTTACATGTTAATGCCACATACTACTACTACAATACATGTTACTGCCACATACTAGTACTAAAATACATGTTACTGCCACATACTAGTACTAAAATACATGTTACTGCCATATACTAGTACTAAAATACTTGTTAATGCCACATACCAGTACTAAATACTTGTTAATGCCACATACCAGTACTAAAATACATGTTACTGCCGCATACTAGTACTAACATACATGTTAATGCCACATAATACTACTAAAATACATGTTACTGCCACATACTAGTACTAAAATACATGTTACTGCCACATACTAGTACTAAAATACATGTTACTGCCATATACTAGTACTAAAATACTCGTTAATGCCACATACCAGTACTAAAATACATGTTACTGCCATATACTAGTACTAAAATACTTGTTAATGCCACATACTAGTACTAAAATACATGTTACTGCCACATACTAGTACTAAAATACATGTTACATGTTAATGCCAAATACTACTACTAAAATACATGTTACTGCCACATACTAGTACTAAAATACATATACTAGTACTAAAATACATGTTACTGCCACATACTAGTACTAAAATACATGTTACTGCCACATACTAGTACTAAAATACTTGTTACTGCCATATACTAGTACTAAAATACATGTTACTGCCACATACTAGTACTAAAATACTTTTTACTGCCACATACTGCTATTAAAATACATGTAACTGCCATATACTAGTACTAAAATACATGTTACTGCCATATACTAGTACTAAAATACTTGTTAATGCCACATACCAGTACTAAAATACATGTTACTGCCATATACAAGTACTAAAATACTTGTTAATGCCACATACTAGTACTAAAATACATGTTACTGCAACATACTAGTACTAAAATACTTGTTAATGCCACATACCAGTATTAAAATACATGTTACTGCCATATACTAGTACTAAAATACTTGTCAATGCCACATACCAGTACTAAAATACATGTATGTTACTGCCATATACTAGTACTAAAATACTTGTTAATGCCACATACCAGTACTAAAATACTTGTTAATGGCACATACCATTCCTAAAATACATGTTACTCCCACATACTAGTACTAAAATACATGTTACTGCCACATACTACTACTAAAATACATGTTACTGCCACATACTACTACTACAATACTTGTTAATGCCACATACCAGTACTAAAATACTTGTTAATGGCACATACTAGTACTAAAATACCTGCCACATACCATTACTAAAATACATGTTACTCCCACATACTAGTACTAAAATACATGTTACTGCCACATACTAGTACTAAAATACATGTTACTGCCACATACTACTATTAAAATACATGTTACTGCCATATACCAGTACTAAAATACTTGTTAATGCCACATACTAGTACTCAAATACATATACTAGTACTAAAATACATGTTACTGCCACATACTAGTACTAAAATACATGTTACTGCCACATACTACTATTAAAATACATGTTACTGCCATATACTAGTACTAAAATACATGTTACTGCCACATACTAGTACTAAAATACATGTTACTGCCACATACTAGTACTAAAATACCTGCCACATACTAGTACTAAAATACATGTTACTGCCACATACCACTATTAAAATACATGTTACTGCCATATACTAGTACTAAAATACATGTTACTGCCACATACTAGTACTAAAATACATGTTACTGCCACATACTAGTACTAAAATACCTGCCACATACTAGTACTAAAATACATGTTACTGCCATATACAAGCACTTAAATACATGTTACTGCCATATACTAGTTCTAAACAACTGAACATATTTCTTGTGGAGTACCTCAGGGTCCACTTTAGGTCCACTTTTATATCTCCGTTTTGTATACAGCAAATTACTACTATACGTAGCATTGGGTGATAATTGAAATAAAGCCCTGACGTAGCTGATACTGAAATACTTTTTTCGCATGAGCCACCGTTTTTGTGTTCATGTAAGAACCTCACTGGACATACGACTATAACTTGTATGGCTAATCCTAGCATTTATCAAGTCTCTACTGTATTTATCAAGGCTCTACTGTATTTATCAAGTCTCTACTGTATTATCAAATCTCTACTGTATTTATCATATCTTATCAAATCTCTACTGTATTTATCAAATCTCTACTGAATTTACCAAGTCTCTACTGTATTTATCAAATCTCTACTGTATTTATTAAATCTCTACTGTATTTATCAAATATCTACTGTATTTATCAAGTCTCTACTGTATTTAACATATCTCAACTGTATTTATCAAATCTCTACTGTATTTATCAAGTCTCTACTGTATTTACTTTATTTTGTTACTCTCTTATCATCTAGATAGACATTTGGCATTGTATAAATGAATACTGGTAAAACGATATGATCTGATAAGATTGCTATACATCAGGCAATATCCTGCGATTGTATATCACTGATTTCCAACGTTCTGTGATATTTAAAACATAATAATTATCATAATTTACTACAAAGTGTGATGAAAGTATGTGTATATGTATTGTTTTATATGTATATAATTGTGATTGAATACATATCTATCTATCATCATGTTTCAGTAAGGCTGTCATCGACAAACTAATCTGTACATAATAAGATAAGAAGATTATATAGTGTGTTTGTATTGCTTTTCTCAATGTTGTTTTTATTGCTTTTCTCAATGTTTCTCTTCAAATGCGTTACTAGTACGTATGTGTGAAACATCACTAGTTAGTCATAATACTTGATCATGGTACTTCAGAGAAACACCCAATTTCAGAAAGTGTTATATCAACCGAGGTAGCAAGGCTGATTATATTTATAGTCTTTCAAGTGATTGATCTGGTGGCGAGACCACTGTCGCACTATTTACCTTCTGTTTGAAACGAATCCACGTTTCAAGGTAATTGATAAAACAATAAACACAGCCACCTAGCGAACAACGTGAGTTGACTTTGATAACTGTAAATGAAAATAGTTGGTTCTCTTTGCCTTATTTTTAAAAGGACCACTCTGTTGTAGAAGACATTTATAAAAACAATAAACGTGGCTCTAGAAACAACAATCCGAGTTAATTTTGACTACTGTAAATGAAATTGTTGATTGGAAAGACAACAAACTATCCTTTGATTAAATGCTTCTTCACACCGGAATGGCTAATAAATAGGATTTCACGTTAGAGGGTGGTCTCGTTGTCTATAATTGAAACAGACAGGACGACTTATATATTCAGTCGGGCATTAAATATAAACATTGTGTTTTGGTTTTTCGTCTTGAATAAAAACAAATATTTCACATTTATAGCTCATACGATTTTCAACCTTTATGGCATCAAGTTTTAAGGCACTGTTAAGGGTCAAGAACAAATAATATTGACTTCAGTGTTTATTAGCTTTCTCCCGTCTCAGTGTTTTAGTAAGCTTTTATTTTATTTTATATATACGCCTGCTAAAAAACAATGGGTTTTCGCTGTGGAGGCTGGCGGCGGGAGAGCGGGTACATTGGTTTTCGCTCATTTAAAAACAAGAAGAAATGAATTGAGCATATATGTGACGTGTAGTTGGTGGGAGGACGTCTCCTGTTGATTTTGTGGCCATTAGGTTAAAGTTCAAGGTCACTGTGACTGGAGCGATATGGAATGTGTTTGAATTGCTGATGCACTAAATTAGGCCCCACTGTTTACACGATCTAATTATTGTTAATGAACTAATTTGGTCTGGACTAGTTTTTGTTGTATAAATATTTTATATACTAAAAGGGGGTACATCAGGCTATGGTGCTAAATAAATTGTATCAAAAAAATAAAAAGCTATGAAATGAAAATTAAAATGTGAAATGGTTCAAAGATATACATGACATATTTATCGTTTCCTATAATACAGCGCAATAAATAATACATATACAGTATATCAACATGTCTTATCAGGCCGTAGAGAAATCGCTATTTAATAAGTTATAAAAATATCTGTCACTGACGCGGACCACCGCGACGATATCTACACATGAACACATCTACACATGCTCGCGTTGCAATACAAATGCCTTTTTTCCCCGCCAAGTTTAAAATAGCGAATTATGTAAATTATGTATTTGAACAATTCTAAAAAAATACCAGACCTGATTTACTCTAGGCTCTTATTGACTTGTAATCGAAGTACAATGAGTTTTCCAGACCACATTTTCATAAACAATAATAAAACCGAAGGTGAATGCATATTTTATATAAAACGATGTTGTTTTTATTTTTATTCAAACAATCATGTTTCCATATCCTCCAGTAAAATAGCTTTCAGCTTTTTATATTATTTTTGGATTTAGACGTAATCACTGATACCGAAAATAGTACCTCCACCTGGGCTCGCTTCTCAGTCAAGATACCGTGAATAGTACCCTCCGCCTGGGCTCGCTTCTCCGACACGATACCGAGAATAATACCCTCCACCTGGGCTCGCTTCTCAGTCACGATACCGAGAATAGTACCCTCCGTCTGGGCTCGCTTCTCAGTCACGATACCGTGAATAGTACCCTCCGTCTGGGCTCGCTTCTCAGTCACGATACCGTGAATAGTACCCTCCGTCTGGGCTCGCTTCTCAGTCACGATACCGTGAATAGTACCCTCCGTCTGGGCTCGCTTCTCAGTCACGATACCGTGAATAGTACCCTCCGTCTGGGCTCGCTTCTCAGTCACGATACCGTGAATAGTACCCTCCGTCTGGGCTCGCTTCTCAGTCACGATACCGTGAATAGTACCCTCCGTCTGGGCTCGCTTCTAGGTCACGATACCGTGAATAGTACCCTCCGTCTGGGCTCGCTTCTCAGTCACGATACCGAGAATAGTACCCTCCGTCTGGGCTCGCTTCTCAGTCACGATACCGTGAATAGTACCCTCCGTCTGGGCTCGCTTCTAGGTCACGATACCGTGAATAGTACCCTCCGTCTGGGCTCGCTTCTAGGTCACGATACCGTGAATAGTACCCTCCGTCTGGGCTCGCTTCTCGGTCACGATACCGTGAATAGTACCCTCCACATGGGCTCGTTTCTCAGTCAAAATACCGAGAATAATACCCTCCGCCCGGGCTCGCTTCTCAATCACGATACCGAGAATAGTACCCTCCGCCTGGGCTCGCTTCTCAGTCAGCCGAGAATAGTGCCCTCCGCCTGGGCTAGCTTCTCAGTCAGCCGAGAATAGTACCCGGCGCCTGTGCTCGCCTGTCACGATACCGAGAATAGTACTCTGCGTCTGGGCTCGCTTCTCAGTCACGATACCGAGAATAGTACCCTCCGCATGGTCTCGCCTCTCAGTCACGATTCTGAGAATAGTACCCTAGGTATGGTTTGTACTAACATGTCGCTTTGTCAATATTTTTTTTAAGATTTTACATTATGCTAATTATTTCTTTTGTGTTCGTGTTAGTTTGTGTTCTTATTAATTATAAAGTTTGAAATTCTGTCTTATTAAATGTGGAATTTACTTCGTTTCGTGCATTCATGCACATTGCATAATATATATGTTCTGTCGTCAAATTGTTTATCAATTTTGCAATTTATCAGTTTTGAAATTCTATCTTTCTTATTTTTTTGTATTGACAACATACTTTTCACGCACTTTACATTCATGTTACATAAATATTTCATTCATAAAACGACGGCATGCTTAGGAATTCTCCTGTTGTTGCTACTATATGAAATATGATCCGGTGCTTTCGTGGGAACCCGGCTTTATTTTCAACAAGAGCGGAAGTGAGCATGTCAGATATTTCTTTTTAATGTCATTCTTACTTAGTTGCCGCAGTGATTTCCACTTCATATTTCAAAATCCAGATCCAAGAGGAATTGAGCTTTAGGTGTATATTTTATTGAAATCTAGATAAAAATATTGAATTCACTTAAAATGTTTCTTTGGGAGTACTTGGAGCTAGTTTCGGCACAGCTGTCACCTCTATGAGCATTAGTTGTAAGATGAACAACTTCAATAATGGTCCTACCTACGAGTATAAAAATTCAGCATGGATATGGAAATCTCACCAAAGGGGTCGTATATATTATACATACATATACAAAGAAGAGTGATTGGTTGATTTAAATGAACAAGTTGATTAATTCCTACCTAAGAGTACTTCATCATTTTTAACCGCAATAGCATGACTTAAGTTATATAAAAAAAGTAAAGCCCGTCAATATCAAGCGGTCGTATATATTAATACGAAACGGATGTATATTCCTGTTCATCTTATGTTTTATTATAGTTTGCTGATAGAGAATTGGTATTATATGTTCAATAGAGAGACCCTAATACTAGCATGAGCCGCCAAATGTAGGTACATACAAACCAGGGTCATTAACATGCACCATTGAGAGCGGGGATAATCCGTGACAACGCGTTAAGTCTATGTACACTCCATCGCTTATCCTGTTAACGAATTTACGATCTGTGAAAAAATCGGCTTTTATTTTCACAATTTCGCAAGTATGCGTAACTTTTCTGTTATCTTTTACACCTTTGTGCAAATAAATTACTGGATCTGGCATAGAATCGCTTTATGTGTTCAAATGTAAACGGATACCCATAAGTAGTTCCAACTGCGCCAGAGCATCCGGTCACGGTAGGTGAATCGGTCTCGGTTATGTAACGCAAGAAGCAGATGTTGGTTGTAAATTCTTTTAACGCTTTTTCAGTAATAAAATACTGTAGATCTATGAAATAAGGAGATCGTGTGTATTTCTTTACTTATTGTTTTATATAGCATTCTAGACCTGGTTACATATATATCCACGTCCCATCCCACTCCTTCACCCGCAACACCGCTCTAAAGTTGTAATGTCTATAAATTAATAGACGAATACTATCCGAATTGGACTTTCACGAATTGCATACAGTAAAGTTCTGATCGATTGGAATGAAATGGAGGCTTATCTTTCAGTATATCTTAAAATAAAAAATCTCGTGTAGTTTAAGACTCACAGAAATCTTCGCACAACTCCATTTTCCTAATTGGTTGGAAATTAAAAGCGCCGCGGTGTTTGATCACTCCTGAGATAAAGGCGAGTGCTTTTTTCCGTTCACAAATCCTCTTGATCCTGCGCACTAAAACATGCAAATTTCAAGATTTTCGGATCAGTTTGACGGATTTGCAACACCCATACGCCGTAAATTTATAGTGGAAATTGAATAACTCCACCCATTTTGATCGGCGATCTATCAGTTTACGAAAGATCAAAGCAGACGAGACACAATTTAATCATATCATAAGAGAACGCATTCTAAAAGCAATTTTATGTCCAATTCGTCAGAACCAGATCCAGTAAAATGCAGTTTTTGTTTCAAATACCAAAATGAAGTATCACGTTAATTAGTGTCATGCCACTGCTTGATATTTGTACTCTATCAGGACGGGCTTTACTTTTCTTTTTTTAAATTAAGTCCTACTATTATATTATAATAATACTATGTTTTATGTTGTATACTGTGATGAGACGTAAATAAATAAATAAATATATAACTAAAGCGGTTAATAAGGATGAACGAGTTGACCTGTAAACTATGTTTTATTTGTTTCTTCATGATATTTATATTTAGGTTGTTTGTTTCTGTTTTAAAGGGTGGTTTCCACGTTGTGTGAGGAAAGCAGGAATAGAATTCGGTCTTGTTAAAAGGACATATGGAAATCTTGAAGGTGTTATCGAGCATTCAAGTTAGCCTCTCGATGCATTACTCCAGTAGAATCATTTTGACTTTAAACATGCTTCCATGTATTTAAAGGGAATGTAGCGACACAGCCAAACAGCCCTTTTATTGAGAGTTTTAAAAAAATTGCAAAAAGGTGAAAGAATGATCAAAATCGGATGATAAACAAAAACGATGTGACTATTTAAAGGTTGCTCTAAAATGGATATGGGAGGCGCCATTTTGAAAACCATGACGTCATAGTTCCATATGACCATATATGGAATATTGATAAATATCATTTAAAGCAAATCACTGCAAATTAATGTAAACTCCTCAACAGGTCATATAAAACATTATTGCCATTAGTTATACATATTCTTCATACAGTTTTTTTTAATTGTTTCCCCTATAAATGAGTAAATTTTCGTAATTATCAATATTCCATATGTGTTCATTTAGAACTGTGACGCATAGCTCTAAAAATGGCGGCTTTCATATCCGTTTCAACAGAACCTTCAAATGATCATATCTTCTTTGTTTATTATCCGATTTTTATAATTCTTTCACCCTTTTCCAAGTTATTCAGTAATTAAGATTGTTTGGCTGTGTCGCTATATTTCCTTTAAATACAATCTTGAGTTTTCAGCTTTTCTTCGTTATTCTACCGTAGGTTTTGATATATTATTGTTGAAATATAATCAACAGTTAGTAATATGGAAAAATAATTTGCTGTATACTATTCTCATAATTAATATTAATGATTGAACAAATACAATTTATGTAGAACAACTAACGGGACGGCGCGAGTTGTACACACATCAAGATTGCCGTGTATCCCTTACATAAAAACAACAGCATAGATGAATCAGCTGAACAGTTATACAATACGAGTGTTATGTGATTACATTGATGTAAATAAATACCTTCAAAAGGAATTATAACACCCTCCCTCCACTCCTGCCCTTAAAAACCACTATATTATAGAACAAAGTCCACCATTTTTTGTTTCTGTTAAATATGAAAACACATATCCCCACGCTGGTATGGGTTTATCTGATCGATCTTACATTCACTTTTTTTCTCATTTACGAAGGGAAACGAATTTAAAGATATTCAGTAAATTTTGAAGAATGCAAATAAGTAAGAAATATGTTTGTATTCCACATCAAACATTCATTTATCACTCCAGCTTAACCGCAGTAGCTAATTTTTTAATAAGGGATATATTTTAGAGATTTTTTTACTGTCGTAAAGTAGTTCGTATGCAACATTTCACACGTTTCAGATATGATGCTGATGAATAGATGTTATTATTATTGGCATAACTCTGCTGATGAATTTCTACACAAGAATTACTCTGTTGATGAATTACTACACCAGAATTACTCTGCTGATGAATTACTGCATCAGAATTACTCTGCTGATGAATTACTACATCAGAATTACTCTGCTGATGAATTACTACATCAGAATTACCCTGCTGATGAATTACTACACCAGAATTATTCTGCTGATAAATTACTACACCAGAATTACTCTGCTGATGAATTACTACACCAGAATTACTCTGCTGATGAATTACTACATCAGAATTACCCTGCTGATGAATTACTACACCAGAATTATTCTGCTGATAAATTACTACACCAGAATTACTCTGCCGATGATTACTACACCAGAATTACTCTGTTGATGAATTACTACACCATAATTATTCTGCTGATAAATTACTACACCAGAATTACTCTGCTGATGTATTACTACATCAGAATTACTCAGTTGATGAATTACTGCATCAGAATTACTCTGCTGATGAATTACTACACCAGAATTACTCTGCTGATGAATTACTACATCAGAATTACCCTGCTGATGAATTACTACACCAGAATTATTCTGCTGATAAATTACTACACCAGAATTACTCTGCCGATGATTACTACACCAGAATTACTCTGTTGATGAATTACTACACCAGAATTATTCTGCTGATAAATTACTACACCAGAATTACTCTGCTGATGTATTACTACATCAGAATTACTCAGTTGATGAATTACTGCATCATAATTACTCTGTTGATGAATTACTGCATCATAATTACTCTGTTGATGAATTACTACACCAGCATTACTCTGCTGATGAATTACTACACTAGAATTACTCTGTTGATGAATTACTACATCAGCATTTTGCATGTTCAGTGGTGGTCAAAGGTCAACTGCTTTCTCTATATCTTCCGTATCGAATGTTGTCGAAAACATTCTGAAATAGTGTAGATGTAAACTAATTTGATAATAGTTCATGTTGACATAGTTCAAAATGTTATATTTATAATGCTCTACTCAACTGAAATACAATATATCTGTCTTCCCTGAATGGAAAATAAATACTACGACCACTTACTACTGCTATTGCTGCTGCTGCTGCTGCTGCTGCTGCTGCTGCTGCTGCTACTGTTACTGCTACTGTTACCGCTACCGCTACCACTGCCACTACCACTACCACCACCACTACCATATTATTTATAAGAATAATTATAACTAAATAATAATTATAATTAAATAATAGTAATAATAATAATAATCATAACTAAATAATGTTATTAGTATATAAAGAGGAAACATATTTTAGCTAATATCTGTCTGACACATATCGATAAAATATCTGTTTGTCACATATCGCTAATATGTGAGCGTATACAAATAACAAAACAAATTAAAAACAACTTCAACAAATTTCAAGTAAATTGTAAATAAAATATTGCAACATTTACCCAAATAGGAAATACAAAGAGTGCAAACGTTTTAATATGTCAAAGACCAGATAGTTAATATGGCCATGATTGGCAGTATTTGTCCATACTTGAAATAAGTGTCATTTTGATTGCAATGTAAACAAATAAACAGATTATCATACCACTCTCATTCACAAGTTAACATATTAGATATGGAAGTGTGAAAAGACGGAGAAATGTAAACAAATACTTAATACGTCTAAGTTCAGGAAGATCTATTAACAAACCCGGAAGTACTTGCGTTTGTGAAAAATGCCACCACTATATAATATTATATGTCACGCACGTGTATGTTTGATTTGACACGTCGTTAAAAGGTCGATGTTTAATTGGATTTAGTGTTATTCTAATTATTTCCTCGAATTTTTAAAACATTTTATCGTACGGTTTTTTTCTGGCGTCTTTAACATTATTTTGGCGTCTCTTGTTATTTAAACAAACTATAATTCACTGTGTTGATATGTTAACTATAATTCACTGTGTTGATATGTTAACTATAATTCAGTGTGTTGATATGTTAACTATAATTCAATGTGTTGATATGTTAGTTTTAATAGGTCTGGCGTTTATTTTTCCAATAAGAATGTTCAGAGCTCAAGTTTAAAAAATTCTCATTAACTGTTTGTTTTTGAAAACAACAATACAATAAAGTTATAAAAAACAGAATCACCAAATATGCATATTTACAATTATTGCATATTATTATCTATATATCTAAAATCAAGACACAGAATGAAAGAATGTGTATTATTTACAAACGACTAACACAGCAGCACGATACGCAACTATTGGTAGCATTCTAATTCAGGATGTTTATTTCTCACGATTCTATATATTTACTTTACTTTTTTATAGCATGACATTTATTATCATATCATTTATTATTGTGTTGTGACAAAACTCGGCGTTCTTTGAATCAGCTATGCATACTTCACGAGCCTTGTGGAAGATTGAATTGTTTTAAATGAGTTCTCTCGTGTAATTAAGTCTACTGCCTCTGCATACAACATAACATAGATTAATCAATGCATTAAGGGTATCTTGTAATTATTTTCAATAATGGAACGAATGAAACGCGTTTTTGTGTGTCTATCAACTTATTTTTCAGAAAATTACATTATAAGCAATGCTTTTTTGGGAAAGGCTAATACACATTTAAAGAGGAACATAATGTATATCCCTTCATTTTTTTCTGAAATTGAAATAATAATTTATGACACAGTTTGATACATTTTGAAGCTCAATTACTTCTGCAGAAGCGGCAGTTATGCTTTATCTCTGCCGCTCGCGCAGAATCCCGCGTTGTAATCCGATCCGCCATTTGTCATGCGCAAGACTCCCTGCCAATATGATTGACAGCCCCGTTGGCACTGAAGATGCGCTAAGTGCTTGTGAGAGGTGCTTACTGTTGCTAAGCCACGCCTCCTACAATGCGGATACCCTCTCACATAAATACCCAGTGAAATCCAAAACTTGGAACCAAACATCATAAGTTCTTATTATATTGGTGTGTGATAAGGCAGCTTACGTTGATCTTTTACACGTGGAGTTAAAATTAGAAACATTTGTTTTCAAGTTGTGTTTTGATTTTGATCGTCTCTATCTATGAGAAGGTGAATATATAGGTGATAATTACATTAGCGATAATTAAAAACAATTAACCACTTCGAAATAGTGTTTTTCTGCAACGACTTAAACTGAAATAGCCGTTTTAGGGTTAATAATAGTGCGATAGTGCGTGTGTATACAATTAAACTATATTATATATAAACAAATACTTACTGTGCTGTGTGACAAGGTTCGAATCTTAGACCTAGTTTGTTTCGCAAAGCATGATTCCGGATCAGGTTGCCGGAACAGAGAAACGCTCACTGGACGAAGTTGTTATGGAAACGCTTCCCATGCTCACCAAACACCACTACGTTGGCGACGCTTCGAACCAACAACAACTTCAACAGTACCACGCTCTTGCTCAACAACAACTGGAATTTGCTCAAATCAAACAAGAACAACGTGACTATGCATGTAGCATGAGCGACGAGAGTGACACTCAATCAATGAAAGGACGATCTACTCAAAATCCAAAGAAGAGAAAGTTTAGTAGCAGGAGAAGTGACAGTTTAGAAAACGTGTCGTCACCAGACGACGGCTCTGTCGGCGACGGTAGTGACTCGCAACAGTCAAAGAAACGACGAAAAAGTCCACAGACATTTGAAGATCTACAGTCACAGAGGTGCATGGCGAACGTACGAGAAAGGCAAAGAACCCAGTCTCTCAATGACGCGTTCACGCAACTCAGAACTATTATCCCGACGTTGCCGTCGGATAAACTCAGTAAAATTCAGACATTGAAACTGGCCAGCCGTTATATTGACTTTTTGTATCAAGTGTTGAGGAACGATGACGCCCAGACGCCGGATTCTAAAATGGCAAGTTGTAACTATGTGGCACACGAGAGACTTAGTTATGCTTTCTCCGTGTGGAGAATGGAAGGAGCGTGGTCACTTCCCTCACACTGACGACAGTAACCATGGCAACACGCGACATCGTATTTATAACATTCTCGGTAAGTGCACTTTACATTTATAAATGTGAATGACGTATACAACAGGAAGAAAATATAAGGGCTCCTTTTCCGTTGGGTTATATTACATACTTTGTTTGCAACGCTCGTTTTGTGAAAGGAAATTTGTATTTTATTTTAAACCCGCCTCTTTGTTTGCATATAATTTACATATATATTAACAATAACATAGTTTTACTTTGACTATATATTATTTACAAGAGTAGTGTCTGTATCCTGCATGCATGCAATTCAGTATTTAAACAGGCGGCGCTGCGTAATTATAATGTTTTAATGTATATATTGAGACTGTGGAACCGTTTGGTGACGTCGAGGATGAAAACGTCCATATTATTTACGACACGATTCGCACTCGTATGTGTATGTGGAAGTAACATATTCCTCACTTTTTTATTTATTTTCTTCTTTTTTTTTACTCAAAAATACACAACCAATGTGTTTATAAATGTATTTAGAAGTCAAAATGTTAGCAAAGTAAGTTTCTTTAACAATGTTCACATGTTTAAAAATGCACGAGTGTGTGTTTTATCACACTGTTTTCAGTTGTTCATGAATTAAAACACATTGTCATGGCTACAGTATGTTTTAACAAATAGACGTATTGTAAATTTAGCTAATATGTATGCAATAAGGTAAAATTCAGTCACTGTTTATATTCCTCAAAACGTATTGTTCACTAAAATGTAATCCTAACTTTCACATGACAACATTAAATTATTCAACCAACCAGTCAGTGATAAATAAAACTATTTAAATGCCACATCTCCACATTTTGGTAGGGATGCACTCGGTGTTTGTCCTTGATGCTCAACTGACTTTTATAAAATCATTTTTAGTGATGATTATATTAAAAGCATTTTTTTTTTTGCGTGCAGCTATGCGTCTTCTTTTGGTGTTGCCTGATTTTAAAACATCACTGTGGATACATTTAATTTAAAGTATAGTCAAATATTTAGATTTTTCAGTTAATGATTTTAGCTCTTTATCAATGAGAGTTCTGAAAAACTTGGGAAAGGATGAAAGAATTATCAAAATTAGATGATAAACAAAGAAGATATGATCATTTGAATGTTCTTTTGAAACAGATATGGAAGCTGCCATTTTAAAAACAATGACATCATATGTCTAAATTACCACAAAAAGCTATTTATAAATATAAGAATTTACTGATTTATAGGGACAAAATAACAGCACTTGTATGCAGTATAAATATACTAAACTGTATAATGCATTATATGACCAGTAAAGGAGTTTGCATTAATTTGTAGTGAATTTTCTTTGCCTTAAATGATATTTATCAATATGCCAAATATGATAATTTAGAACTGTGACGTCAAAGTTCTCATATATATCCACTTTAGAACGACCTTCAAATAGTCATTTCTTCTTTGTTTTTTTCAGACCTCTCAATAACAAAGATTGTTTGACTGTATGCCTACATTCCCCTTTAAAGACTGAAAATTAAGTCCGAGTAAACTTCTGTATTGTCACCACATCTATAACCTATGCCCGGATGTGACAGTTATGAACGTAATTGTACCGACTCTAACGAACTATTCCTTATTGATCATACTATGTACGGTCCCGTATTTATTTATTTTGGAGGATAGTTTTTATCGACTGCATCTCGTAGCAAACACTATCTAAGATTGCATTGTTAGATATGATAGAAAACACAAAATTCAACATAAACTCAATCTCAGACTTTCATGTTATGTTTGGTTTCGTCAATTAATCGGCGGAGATTATCACTTTATAAACAGTAGCTGTACACCGTTACATTCGCGTTTTATTTTATCTTATCCTTCGATCGGGTAACCCACCGCGGGCATCACCAGATTATATCAGGATCAGACATATACGGTTACACAGGGTGAAGCAATTGTTTCATGAGAAAAGGGAAAGAAATTCAGAAGTAAAGACAAGTACTCTTTTGTTTGTATCAAAATTAAACTCGTTTTACAATTGGTATGTTTTATTTCTTATATATCTTATTAATTCACTGGCCTGACACATTACATAATTATAGTTGTTTTATTTATTTTTTTAATTTGTCGTGTTTCACATAATAATAATTAAATTCAATAATTGTATTAGGCATAACATAATTACATGTGTATTGCCTTACACAAGGCGGATTACTAAACAATCACACACACAAATAAAGAGTACAAGCAAATTGTACTTCGTCAGTACGTTATTATATATTTTTAAATAGAATCTACACAGAACTCATATTACTTTTACCTATATTAAAACTGAACTTGCAGAGAAGAAATCGTGCGAGTTCAAATTTCTTGTAAATCAATATATCTTTTATTATTATTATTATTCAAATCAGTCATCGTCAAAATAAATCATTACTCCTTTTTTCATTTGCAAGAAAGATGTACTTAGCTATTCGGTATAACAAACCGGACTGTCGTGCGTGCACGAGCGACTGGAATTTCTTTGGGGAAATCAGTAAAAAATGATACTCGTTTTCAATTGCATTCATGTTACACTGTGTGCATATTAGAGTTTCTTTTCCTAACTGACGTATATACGGTAACAGTTATGCACCGTGCCGAGTTAGCCACCATGACAGAATTGCAATTACTTATTCACAATTACATGGTATTTTTGTAATAAGCGTTTTGAACATCTTTTAAATCAATATTTTAGCTATAGCTCAACCCAAAGCGTTTTAATGCAGTTTTTGAGACGCCTTTTCTTTTTAACATATTTGTTTCTATATTGTTTATAAAACCATTTACAAGTTTGTATGAGGATGGCCAGTTTATATGATACATGTCTACGCTTGCTCACCGTGGAGACTTTCACATTTTACATGCTATTGTGCACAACTTCTTCTTTTTTTTTGAAACTTCTTTAAATTAATGTATGTTTTGATGTTATTTGCCATGGTTTTTGTAATTAGCCATCAATTGTTTTTCAAAGTACATTTTCTGGGTTATATATATATAATTAAATTTAAACTTGATAGTAAAAGGCACTGACATAATATTCTATTTATCATGTAGATTATCCACATTTTCTGTATGAATTACTATTATTACCTATTTCTCCGAATGTTACGCTTATCGAGGACGTCGCCATGTTGTTGTTTTTTGTTTGTTTTATGACGTCAGACAACGTTACGTGCATGACGTCAGATAACGTTACGTACAATAAACGCCGAGGGATTCCGCATTGATTTGCTCTATTGGTCAGTGGCTAATAAAGCAAAATTTAATAGGTCACCCCTTTATTGGGCAGAAAAGTGCACATCTGCATGATAAATATAATTATATTTAAATTGTTATCTCTCTCTCTGTATCTCCGGTTTTTTTATTTTTTTATTTTTTTAGAGAAGACTTAATTTAAGTGAAACAAACAATGACATTTTTACAACACATGTATACTTATTAGTGGTTTATATTTATGAACTTATTTGGGGTGTCCATTTTGTAGATAACCTTACTCGTATACCATATGTACCCATAGAACATCAAAAACCGTATTAAAGAGAAAACACGTGTCCTTATGACATGATTTCTATACGGGATTCTTACCTGCTACCAACTGTAGGGGTAAACCTGAAATACAACTGTGACACTACACCTGACGACACGTATGAGTTCACCAGTTACATCTATGTGACACTACACCTGACGACACGTATGAGTTCACCAGTTACATCTATGTGACACTACACCTGACGACACGTATGAGTTCACCAGTTACATCTATGTGACACTACACCTGACGACACGTATGAGTTCACCAGTTACATCTATGTGACACTACACCTGATGACACGTATGAGTTCACCAGTTACATCTATGTGACACTACACCTGACGACACGTATGAGTTCACCATTTACATATATGTGACACTACACCTGACGACACGTATGAGTTCACCAGTTACATCTATGTGACACTACACCTGACGACACGTAGGAGTTCAACAGTTACATCTATGTGACACTACACCAGACGACACGTACGAGTTCACCAGTTACATCTTATTTCATATCTTTTAAAATGGAATGTACAATTTTGACAAAATTATCGTATGAAAACTCACCAATATATTTTTAACATATTCATCAAAAACATTTGAAAATAAATAATCAATTTGATAATTACACTCAGTCATCGCTTTAAATCATTTGAGCAAATTATAATAGAGTGTTTTATTAGCAGATAAAATCGGGGTACTTACAAAGTGTCGTAAAGTCTACATGTCCCTAACCTCATCGGGGTACTTACAAAGTGTCGTAAAGTCTACATGTCCCTAACCACATCGGGGTACTTACAAAGTGTCGTAAAGTCTATATGTCCCTAACTTCATCGGGGTACTTACAAAGTGTCGTAAAGTCTATATGTCCCTAACGTCGACACTCTGTTACAAACAGCCACTAGGGTATATTAGCAGTTCATACCTCTACCCCAGCACTAAGTTACAAACAGCCACCAGGGTATATTAGTAATTTATACCTCTATCCTGGCACTAAGTTACAAATAGCCACCAGGGTATATTAGTAATTCATGCCTCTATCCTGGCACTATGTTACAAACAGCCACCAGAGTATATTAGTAATTATTGCCCCTACCCCAGCACTATGTTACAAACAGCCACCAGGGTATATTAGTAATTAATGCCCCTACCCCGGCACTATGTTACAAACAGCCACCAGGGTATATTAGTAATTCGTGGCCCTACCCCAGCACTAAGTTAATTCATGCCTCTACCCCGGCACTATGTTACAAACAGCCACCAGGGTATATTAGTAATTCATGCCCCAACCCCGGCACTAGGTTACAAACAGGCACCAGAGTATATTAGTAATTCATGCCTCTACCCCGGCACTAAGATACAAACAGCCACCAGGGTATATTAGTAATTCATGCCCCTACCCCGAACAGCCACCAGGGTATATTAGTAATTCATGCCCATACCCCGGCACTATGTTACAAACAGCCACCAGGGTATATTAGTAATTCATGATTATTGCGTAGATTATCATCGTACCATAGAGAAGATTACATTATTTTATTGCATATTACGTTTGTTGATTTCGTCGCTGCAGTACCACGGCGAGCAACAGTGAGACTCTATCTTATATCTGAGTCGGCGTGATCTGCTTCCAGATATCGTATTGCCCTGTTATTCCGGAAAGATTATCAAAGATTAAAATGCCTTTCCCTGGCTTCCCATAAGTATATATGATTATTTTCAAAGATCGCAGAGGCTTTGAGCGCAAAGATAGATGTAATTGTAGAGGCGACACAGCTTCAACTTGTCTGCCGTCATGTATGTTTGCCACAGTCATAGGACGATTAAAATGTGTAAAACAGACATAACAACTAATTGGATTATATATTTCCTTAATCCAGTTAATTAGGCATGAATTAACATTACATTCATCAATGGCTCGTCAAAATAGTCAAAATAAAGCATCCATCCAGAGATCTAAGAATGACCCACCTAAGAATATATCAAATATTCACACTGCTTTGTGTATTTTACGCTTAAGTGCAGATACGGTTGATCTGCAAAATAACTTTAAATTTAAGTCTGCTCCGATTACATGAATGCATTTTAAAGCTTTCAAGTCGATGTGTTGTCTTAGATAAATTATACCACTTATACAACTGGTTACACAGGGTACATATTACTTCGACTTAATGCAGCTTTCGCTGTTCCAAATTCTAAAACAAAATTAGTTTGACACCATGTTTTACTAGCATTACCACTACACATGGGTTTGCAAAAGAAATTTTCGAAATCCATAATGTTAACGCTGAATTACAGTTACCGGAATTTCAAACGACACTTTTTTTTATAATTTTTGTTTTCTTCATCATTTCCTAATAATCTTAAGAAGTTTATATCGTTAAGCGGACTTTAATTCGTGTAATGCGTTTTATCAGCACATTTCATGTTTCCACTTTCTAAAACAATTAAAACAATTTCTTTTACAAACTATTGGTCGAAACAAAATTGGTCACACAACAATTCTAAAATACATTTAAACTAAAACAAATAGTTAATAAGATACAAACGTGAGTTGTGAGACATTTTGATCACGTCAAGACTTGTAACGAGCAAATGTGAACAGTTTTTGAACATGTAATTCTCCGACACAGTCATTAGTTAATTGTTCTCCGACACAGTCATTAGTTAACTGTTCTCCGACACAGTCATTAGTTAATTGAAATCGATGAAGCATTAAAAAAATTATTGTCAGTTACAAAAAGCAATTTACCATTTCCGAGCCGATCTGAAAGTATAAAACCTGTTCTGTAGGAAGCGATATATTCATCATCTATAAAATTTTCTTAAAACAGGCGTCTCCTATGATACATTTCAGTGTGTGTGTGTGCGCGCGTGCGTGCGTCCTTGCCTGTAGTTCAATATGGTCCATTCGCCGTTTTAACCAATACGTCATCTTAAATGTATAGGCGCAATAGATTGTGGGACTATAAACCTAAGAACGATACACACACACACACACACATTGTGTACAGATTTATTTCTGTAATAATTATGTATTTCTTATAGTACCATCTCGTTGAAGGCGTTTGCTTGAATGCGGCGATAGCATGTATGTATACATGAAGCATACGCTAGCTTCAACCTATATGATACCCCGTCATAAAAGAGAAAACAAAACCCTGCCGTGATCTGAATAGCAAAGTGGATTAGTAAATTCACTTTTATCTCGCAGAAAATGACAAGCTGCGATGAGATCTAGACACTTTATGGCAATCGGAATCAAGGTGAATTATGAATATATTGCCCCAAGATAAGACAGTGTATTTGTTCTCAGGAATATATCGTATCAAAAACTTAATACATAAACCAACAGTAGGTATAAGGTCGCGCCAAGGATTAAACGTAGAACATGAATCATCCATCATATAAAAAAAAGAAACAGAAAGGTGAAAGGTCGCACCAATATTTTTTCTCCGGAGGTTCACGAAAGTATTGTTTGTTTGTTTGGTGTTTAACGTCATTTTCCAGCTCATTTTAGTCTAGTATCGGTTTTAGTGGTGACGGCGGACCACCCACTTATTCCTGGGTTGAACCATGGGCAGCACTGTATACCTCCCGTCATCAGTAAGAGTCGACACTTTCTCACTTACAATTCGAGCTCCCATTGGGATTCTATAGGTGGTGAGAGGCGAGAAGGTTTCCAAATCAACTCGTCTTTACCCTCTCGATCACGGAGGCCATTATTCTCGAAACGAAACACGAGCTTATTAAGCGAACACAGCAAAGCGTTAGCGCACTTGCCATGGGAATCTTTTCTATGTCCGTAGTAAAACGCTTGTTTTTCCATCCTTGTTCTAAATGCATTCCCCATCGTTGGCATCTCCAGTCCTCTCCAATCCTCTCTCCCAGCCGCTATCCGCTCCTCTCTCCAGCGTCTCATAACCCCTTTACAGTTCATTGCCCATCCAACACATTCTCACATTCCAGTCCAATGGACGAAGGCAAGTGATTGCATTCAGAATACGACATTACAGTCTTGTAAACTTACAAGTTACATCATTATGGGCTGTTGCACATTTTGAAATATCAAAGTATACACTTCTCAATACTCGTACTGCTCATCCTCAGTAACACTTACGAATTCCTCGGAACAAATTATTTGTTTTAATATTGGCAAACTTTGTTAAAAACTCGTTCATAAATTGACAGGAAATGTCGTTCAAGTTGTTAAAACGTGAACATAAAAAATATAGTACTCTAAAATCGTATTACCTTAATAGTGGTGCTAGAAGTGAAAGAAGTTTAATTGCCGACAGCTGGTATTCCTTAATTAACTGGTTTAACTTTATATTATTTTCTTGAAAACATTCTCGATGAGTAGATTTAGCACGTTTGGTCCGATTTTACGTCTCACTGAATGAGTTTTCTAGAAATATGAGTGATAATATTTGCCTAAAAACTGTTTAGACAGTTACTCTAACAACACATGCGATGCAAATGTGACTTAGCAATTAAGTTGTGCCTAGAGTTTATACGCATACAAAGCTTTAAATACGACATGCCCAGTCTGTGCTATGTTGAAATGTTTGTTTTTTACTCCATGGAAACTTTTTTTTTTATGGCGACATTTTAAACAAAAGGCCACACATCATAGACCTTTATGTCACTGTTAAATACTGCAAGCAATAAACATCGAACATATATATATATATACATGTACATACATATACATATATATAAATATTGTTAGTTTGTACTGATTGTGTGGGATTGCCTCGAGCCCCCATGACCGTAGACCTGTGTAGAGGTAACTACCATTGACCCCCATGACCGTAGACCTGTGTAGAGGTAACTACCATTGACCCCCATGACCGTAGACCTGTGTAGAGGTAACTACCATTGACCCCCATGACCGTAGACCTGTGTAGAGGTAACTACCATTGACCCCATGACCGTAGACCTGTGTAGAGGTAACTACCATTGCTGTTCTATCAGCTGTAATTTAGGTCCAACAACAAATCAATTTACCAACATGCCTATGAAGGTCCATCTCACTTGACCACCCCATTACCTTCCCGAAATCTCAATTAACAGTTAATGTCTGCTAATTAGTGCAAATACTAAGGAATGTCCGAAACAATTAGACTGATGTCCGGTCATTTGCAGGGCCTTTATGATGCTCTTGACCAATATAACTCTACATTTTACTTGCTAATGCGAGATTGGACAAACGTATATAAAATATAGATATATATATAAAAAAATATAAAAAATATAATAAAACATAAAACAAAAACTAACGATAACTAGCATATATAGTTTTCGACGAAGTTTTGGCGAAATACGTATGTATGAAGGTTTTCTACTACAAAACATTTAGGAGTAATGGAAGGAGAGTTCCTTTATTACAATGCATATACATATATATACTTTTTTTCAGCTGTGAAAACACATTGTGTCATGTAAACGGTCAATGTAAGCATTACTAGAAGTAATCGATGAAGTTCACTGAACACTGCTAACTGTTACTAACTGACCCATTACCGATTTTTATTTCTGATATTATGGTTACATCAATTTTTTTGTTGAATAACTGTCATGTACTATATGATGTGCATTCGGATGAACATTTCACTTGGCCATATCCCATCGATTTTGAACATGTATTCCAAAGATGGCGGACCAATAGTTACATACTTAAGACTCTGGCTATGTCTGTGCCCCTATGATCAAGATCGTATCGGTAAACTGCATCTATTGAACACCAAATTCTGTTTTGGCCGTATATCTCCAGTGATGTATCACTTTCGAATTTATATAGAATGTTTAGATATTTCTTATAATGTAACTGTATTTTCTCGTAGAACATCTTTAATGCTGTCCGATCATCTGCCCTGTCTGCTGTGTGTGTCTGTCTGTCGCTTAATCGGCTGAGTTGATGTATCTGATCATTAACGTGATCTAATACAGTGTATACTTCATCCGTTAATTGCTCTGCTACTGTGCGATAATCATTGCTCCCCATTGATTAATTACCACATAGGCGAGGTAATCACCACGAGCCGTGCATGAGGTATGTGTATATCTATAATGACAACAGGAAGCATTTTATCGATCACAACAATGCCCGCATATACTATCTATGCCTATATATTTAAATACTGGCAGTGTAATAGTCGCGATCAGAGATTGTCTCTTGTAGCCATGGACAGCTGTTCTCCGGCTGGCACGCGCCAATCACACGAGATGCACGAAAAACATTCCGCATTCTCGTGTCCAATATGTAGGCTTGCAATAAACACATTATGGTTACAGTATCGGAACATGGTATTGGACATTATACAATTATGGACTTTTCAGCTGTTATACATGATGTGATATGCACCAAAAAAATCATTATTGACCGAGGCGATAGCCGAGGTCAATAATGATTTTTTGGTACATATCAACATCATGTATAACAGCTGAAAAGTCCATAACTGTTTTATTATATAACCCTCAATTTACAATTATATAAAACAGGTCAATATCAAAAAAACAATTATATAAAACAGGTCAATATCAAAAAAACAGGTCAATATCCAAAAAACAGGTCAATATCGCTAGATATTTTTTCTAAAAAATTACTTTTTAGCCAATGAAAACGCGTCTATTTATAGGTTATATAATAATTCCGTTTTTAATCAATGTTTACATTATAATATCAAACATATACCAATATACAGACAATTTAAATAGTAGACATTGTCACATGAAAGCCGAAGAAGCAATTGAGAAGAAAACAGCCGACGATCGTGACAGTTGCTGTAAACTAGAAAATCAACACACGTTCAAGCTGTCCTTCGAATACTGCAGTTACCATGGAAACAAACATTCTTAGTCGGTCTTTTAAGAAGTGCCCATTTACTATGAAATTAGGATAAATATAAACTGTAAGTGGTGATGTAACGTGCTTCATAATCCTTAACGTATAGTTGGTGATACACATTGTGAAATACATAACATTAATGGAGCTTCCTCTTCTGCAGAACTGCGTTTTTCACACGAACGTTTATTATAGTTGTTTTACTGACGTCGAAAAAGTAGTTCTAAATTATTATGTGCATACCATAATTAAACAGCGATCAGAGAACACGAACAGGGCTGCACTACACTGTTCTCAACAGTGCACCGAGCCTTACTTACACTCCTTTCATTAAGCGAAAAGCCATTATAAAAGTCATTCACTAATTCGTACCGTCATAACACTTTCTCACTCGCTCATTGATGCTTTTATCTAAGAATAATGCACCACCAAATTGTCGTCCTGTAAATACATATGTCATTTGTTAACGTTTTTTCTCAGTCGAGAAGTGATGCATTACCAGGGTTCTTCTAGCTACGACATTATATAACACAATATTGTCCGTGTTAATAATGATCGTTTACGCAAAACTGAAATAAAAGCATTAACAACCATGTCCGTTCTTGAGCGTTCATACCATATTGCTGAAATGTCACGTCAATACACGAAGAACACCAGTTCTCGTGCTTTCGGTGTCATATCCCATGTTTAGGCATGTATTCTCGTTCTTTGTTCATTGTTCATCCTATTATATATCCAATTATCCTTTCTCGTGTTTTGATCATCTTATTAGATTTTGTAAGCCCCTAAGCTTTTGTCACCTTATCCGACGCAGAAGTTCACATTTTCGTACTTCGATCACCATAGCCGATGCACAAGCTCACATTTTGTTGGACACCCTAGCTGATGCACAAGCTCACATTTTCGAACCCTATCCGGTACGGTTTAGATAACAAGTACGAGATAATTAAAATCAAATTAAAACTTCAAAGCACCACTAAGAAATGACGATATCGCGCTTTAACAACCACACATTATAACCTTACAAAATAACTACATATTAATGGCCTGTCCGAAGTAGGCGCACGTGGAATTGTAATTAATTGCACCCAAGCAACCGTCTCAAGTTCTCCCTCTCAATAGGATGCGAGTCCTTGGGAACGTGTTGGTCAAATGTATATAGAAAGGTCATACAATTTAAGACATGTTCAGAGTGATTAAATGACTTACTAGGGTCCTTCTTGTTTAAGGGTTCAAGGCAAGGGGTTTGGCAAGGAAAAACAAAGAATAGGAAAGATAAGAGACTCAATACATTTCTGAGTTGCTCAAGCAACAGCTGGGCTAAATGTTTTACGGTCATGATACTGGAACTTTCAAGTGATTCACTCGACTTTATCATTGACATATATAGACAAATATTGATTTGTGCAAGGCAAAAAGTAGACAAATTCACAAAAACTTTCATTATTAAAATTAAAACAATGCCATGACAAAGTAAAAATAGACGAGGCGATACAATAATGAGTGTGTACAACACACATGTCATAGACATGATTGAATTGTTCATGACAAACATGAAAATCAAGTCATAGCTGTTTCACTCTGTCCCAGAAAACTGCCCTACTTGATGTTGATCATGTTCATCTGGAGCTTTGCTCTTGATAAATATCTACGCCCTGCGTGATCAGCCATCCATTCCAGATGGATCACGTGATCAACTGACCAAAACGCACTTCTGAAACCTGGTTTAAATTGTCCGGAACATCGGTCATTAGCATACAGAAGGTGTTGAATAAACAATGCAGTTGAACGATAAGTCCAGAAGGGCCTCGAATCATATTCCGGAAATGAACGACATCAAAGTTTCCGGAAATCAGTGCCATCAACGACAGTTTGGAAGTCATGTTTTGTGCGATACTATTTGAATAAAAAATCAACGACGGCCGAGTCGGCAGCTTTCATATATATCAATAATCTCTAAACTATTAGAGTGAAAACAATCAACGACAGCTGAAAGTGAACATTTTTCCTAGCAATACTCTTACAAAATGCGATTTAAGAGTAAATACAAATTATCTTTTGAACCTTCGCCATCAGTTCTTGTTTTAAACACGTTTAAACTGTACATCACTTAAACCATACAGATATTTGACAGGCATATTTATTTTTTCGAAGAATCTGTATTTTTCAAGTGCATTTTGACATGATGTTCCTCAGCTTTGATTAATGAACTGAATGCTCTGGTAAATGGAGAAGGTTTCTGGTCCGTTGTTGGGTTAGCATATACCGGATAATTAGTGGAAGCCTCGTGGTAATGGATTTACTAATTTATTGTCGTAGTTATACGTTACATGTAGCGCAGTAAAATAAGTACTGGAGAATACATTCAAATATAGGTTTGGACTATCTGGTATTATTTCACGAGATGGAAGGCGTAATGTTTTTTCCCCATTAAAAAGCCAAAGCATTGAATCTTTAAATACATTATAAACATGTGAAGTCACACATTCTTTCACTACTATGCATTTTATCATATCATATCTGTGCCGATCGGACACCGTACATAATTATATCTATACAATATAATATACCCATTCATATTCTATTCAAAATGGAAGTTGCCCACATTTTGTTTCTATCACGCTATACATATTGTATCCTCTCAATGCCAAGACATCACCGTGCCTTTAATACAAGCAAATTGTGGTAATTTGCGTCAAAACACAAACATAACTCCCATTCATAAATCCACAAACAGCTGCTAACGCAACTGCAACTGCAATCACTGACTTCGAGCATTTATACTAACTTTAAACTTGGCTATAATTTCACGCATTTCCGTTTACGCTGTCTCATGCAATTTGTTTATCTACTTATGAGAAATCCGTTTCTCAGGGAACCGTCACAGCTCGTGCGTTGCCGGAAAGTGAAACGACAGGTGTCGTTAAAGGAGTCGCATAAATTGTACTTACACGAATGAGTAATTTTGAAATCTGCTTTTTCCATCACGACTCCGACCGAAACGAGAGCAAGAATATGAAACTCTGTTTTAAAAGCATCATTAAATATTTTCCAAGTATTTCAAAAAAGAGAATACGATCAATTTTGCACACATAGGCTGTTAAAAAGATCCACTTCCATGGTTAGGGGATCTAAAGTACTTTTACAGAAAAGTGTTTGAAGTTTTATTAAGTTTCACTTAACCAGCAACGCCTTTTACTGCTTCTTTAGAAATATTTTGTGTCGCAGTATACGCATGGCGTTTGTCATTGTGAGGTAAACGGTTGATATGCCTTTATAGGACGTATTTCTGCATCAATAAAACAAAAACTCGTGTGTTTGCGTCTTGTAATTTAACGTTTCCGAAATTAAATCCACCGGACACCTCTATAACGTGGTAAACTGGTTCCTGTTGGTAATGTAGAGACAAGTAGAGTATCCGAATTCAACTGAGACACCGTTTAAAACAATTTAACAACAAATAAAGACTAGTTTATTTATTCTTATTCTATGTATAATTCGGACACCTTTATTTAACCAGGAAAGCGATAGCGTGTGATGAAGTATCGTTATTTAACCAGGTTAGCATAACTAACCGTTATTTAACCAGTGTTTGATGAATTCCGTTATTTAACCTGGACAGCGATAGCGTGTGAGGAAATGCCTTTATTTAATCTGGACAGTACCATCGTGGGATGAATTACCCAGGACAGCGATAGTGCTTTGCGTCTCGTTAGATAACATAAACTTGGATAACAGTTTACTTTTAGGCGAGGGCCGTATACAATAAGTAATAAAACTGGCAAATTTAGACTTAACCCTCGCATATCATCCGCCGTTTCTTATAATCAAAATTGATCCCAGACGCTTTACGGACCCAGCATGCACGTAAATAAGTTAACTTCTCCCCGGACGCAAATAATATAAACAGTAGGAAATAGTAATATATTTAAGTCGATTATATGCTGAGAAAGTTTCATTAACAAATTTTCAGTTTTACCTCTGCTAGGTGATAAATCAAAGGCAAGATTTGCTGGCATAAGCCGTCAAAAACCTCTAATTTAGATAAGCGATTGGTAGGACGCAAAGAAATCGAATGTATCGGGACTCCCCTTTTTCAATTTGCTACTAGTCACTAGTATGATTGATATTACTTATGCCTTTGTTTATAAATGCCTTTGTTTATAAATGCTATTTAATCATAAGTCTCGAACTCTATTAAATGCATGTTGATATATCTCAGTCATACATTTATAAAAGTGGGTATTCTTTAGACCCCATGGATATTTCAGTGTCCACGTGATATGTTTAACTTTTAGGTCTGTAGAAAAACATTCGCGTGACTACATACGCAAACAATATATTAAGAGCCATTTGGATGACTTAAGCACCATTTGGATTACTTAAGAGCCATTTGGATTACTTAAGAGCCATTTGGATTAAAACCGTTTTATACTGTACCCAGTCACCATAGAGCTGTATACCGTTATGAAACTTCCGAAACATTTAAGTAATATTAAATGTCCGCCACAGGTCACAGCATGTTATATAAACGTGTACTTGCTACTCCCGCCACCAGGGACCAGTAACTGTAGATATTAGTATCCGGCCGCTACTGATCGGAATTTTGAAAATTTCATGAACATTCTGTGATGTCTAGTTTCGCTATGGATGAGATTTTCGTCTTCAGTAGCCGTCAAAACGGATTCACCCACATCAATTGTATATTGGCCTATTAATTAAACACATTTAGAAGTGCTATATTAAAACACTCGTAGATGAATATGTGTCAGATGAGTTTTGAGTTGGTAACTTACAATTCAGTTCGAAATACCGGTTAAAAACAATATTCTTCCTTTCAGGTTAATTAAACGTTAACAAACATTAAACAATGTAATATACATGTGTAAAACAAAATAGTTAAACGTATGCCAACTATGCATTATTATGCAGTTTAAGGTGAACAATGTTCATTGAACAATTATGTTCATATTGTTCATTAGCATACCTATCGTTTACGGTAAACGTTCTCTTCTTGTTTATCATAGCCATTAATCCATTAAAGTTTGAAGACAAACGCATATTTTGGAAATCAACCAAAGCATGCGATATTGTTTCATGACAACGTGCTAGCCAACTATTCCGTTGTAAGTAAAGAGTATTCTAAGATGAGGATAGGCGTAAAAAAATCGGTTTATTCTCATTTTGTTGTAACAGCCAGCTGTTTGAAGCATCCACCATTATCTCTTCGCACTTCTCTCCTTCAAAAGAGATTTTTCTGAAGAACTACTTTCGCTCAGAAGCGCTTTTGTACATACGGGTTCAGCTCTTAATCCCGTCTCAGCTCAAAGCAAATAATTTACTCATAATCGTTAATTTAATAACGCTGTCTTAACAGAAACTATACTGGTTAAGTACGCTCTTAGTAGCAATCTCAGAAGAAAGGGATTCCTGCAGAAATAAGCATTTAGTGAGTGAAATACCCTTGACGCTGCCATTAAAAATGGGTTATGTATATTCCTACCTCTTCTATTATCGTCGTCTGAAACTGTTTCGTGCTGGGTTTGTAATAAGTCCAATATTTTATTATCGTCGTCTGATACTGTTTCGTGCTGGGTTTGTAATAAAGTTCAATATTTTATTATCGTCTTTCATACATGGTTTGTAATACATATTGAACTTTTTTTTATCGTCGTCTGACACCGTTTCATACCAGTTTGGTTATCATCGCCTGAGACTTTCATACTGGGTTAGGAATACGTCAAAGACTCTTTCATACTGGGTTGTTATCGTCGCCTGTGACTCTTTCATACTGGGTTAGGAGTACGTCAGAGACTCTTTCATACTGGGTTGTTATCGTCGTCTGTGACTCTTTCATACTGGGGTGTTATCGTCGTCTTTTCATACTGGGTTGTGTGACTCTTTCATACTGGGTTGTTATCGTCGTCTGTGACTCTTTCATACTGGGATGTTATCGTCGTCTTTTCATACTGGGTGGTGTGACTCTTTCATACTGGGTTGTTATCGTCGTCCGTGACTCTTTCATACTGGGGTGTTATCGTCGTTCGTGACTCTTTCATACTGAAGTTATTATTATTATTTGTTATCGTCGTCTGTGACTCTTTTATTCTGGGTTGTTATCGTCGTCTGAGACATTTTCATACTAGATTTGTTATCGTCGTCTGAGACTCTTTCATACTGGGTTGTTATCGTCGTCTGAGACTCTTTCTCAGACTCTTTCATACTGGGTGGTTATCGTCGTCTGAGAATCTTTCATACTGGATTTGTTTCGACTTCTGAGACTCTTTCATACTGGGTTGTTTGTTATCGTCGTCTGTGACACTTTCATACTGGGTTGTTATCGTCGTCTGAGACTCTTTCATGCTAAAACAGACTTTCAGTGTTTTGTTAGCTCGACTGATCAAAGATCAGCAGAGCTTATGCTTATGCCGTGGTGCGTCGTATTTCGGCCGCCCGCCCCTCCGTCCGTCCGTCCGTCTGTCTGTCCGTAAACTTTTTTTGGCGATTACTCCTCTGAAACTACTGAAGATGACCACCACGGCTAAAAATAGATTTTAAAAATGCGATTTTGTGGCGACTACTTCTCAAAAACCATAAGTGATATTGATTAGGAATCTTTACCAAAATGACTGCCACGACATATAGTTGGTCCTAACTAAAGTTCATTTTGATTGGATGTCAAACATGGCCACAAGCGGCCATCGTTGTTTACATAGAGTTATGTAGGAAAAACTTGTGGCGACTACTCCTGAAACTACTTGATGTAATTTCATGAAACTTGACAGGTTTGTTGCTCTTGATGTCTAGTTGATCATAGTAAAAATTCAGATCGGCTGTGAATTCAATATGACCGCCACTGCTAAAAATAGATTTAAAAAATGCGACTATGGCGACTACCAGCGGCCATCTTTGTTTACATAATTTATTTATTTATAGTGATATAGGAAAAACTTGTGGCGACTACTTCTTTGAAAGTGTTGGTCTTATTTCCATAAAACTTCACATGTTCCCATGGCTGATCTGGCTATCGAAATCTGTCAGTAGAGCTTCAAGGTCATTGGCCTCTTGTTTTGTGTTAAATTATTTTGTTTCGATATGTCAACAACTATGACATCATAGTGCTAAATTACCATATATGGGGTATATTTATAAATATGATAATTTACTGATTTATAGGTGAACCATAACAGTACTGTATGAAATAGAAGTATAGTAAAGTGTAATAATGCATGCTATGACTGTAAAATATTTTGCAGTGATTTTCAGTGATTTCCTTTGCTTTAAATGACATGTATCAATTACGTCCACAAGCAAGGTTTTATGCAAGGTTAAAAAGCTGCCGATAAGTAAATAAACATGACTGTTGGCCTGTGAACATATATGAATGCAAACAATTGTTTTTTGCTGTTATTTTGAAATAATTATTGAAATTATGAAATTTATCAAGCTGAAATAAGTGTTTGTTATTTTAAATTATCAAAAGCAATAACTACACAATGGAATGCGTCAAAAGTGTTTATTTTGAAACCTGGCAAATGTTTTATTGATATAATCCTTCAAAATGAAAATCGATTACATATTAGAAAATAATTATTTAGGGTTGAAACTGCTTTTTTATTAAGGGCCTTAATTTTGGTTAAAATAAAAGCAAAAGAGTTATGTAACGCGGCTCTTTTCTTATAATGAATAATGCATGCGTGAAGTTTCAAACCATGTTTCGAAGCTTATAAACAAACTTTAACCAATGTTTAAAAACTTTAAACCAAGTTTTTCTAAGTATTAAAGTGACCATTAATTTTGTTAAAGTAAAAGCAAAAGTTATAGAACCTGGCTCTGTGGTTTTTGTCTTATGATGCAGAATGCATGTGTTGAAGTTTTCAATTCATTACCTAAAGTAGTTTGTGAGATGCAAGTTTACAAAATAACTTTAACCAAGCTTAGATGTATAAGCTTTCATACAATGTACAAACCTTAACCAAGTTTTCGAAGTATAAAAGGGGGCAGACAACACTGACAACGATCAGGAATACCTCATTATGAATAAAAGGGATTCAACACTAAACTTTCTGATCTAAACTTTTCTCGTTATATATTCGTGGGATTTATGGGTATTATTCCCATGAAAATACAGATGTGCACTTATTCCATTCCAATACTTGCGGTTTCATTCAGTTTCAATAACACTTTTCATTATGCTCCGTAAAAAACCCCGGACGTAAAAGATCCCGGAAATATTACCGAATGCTACACTTCAGTAGGACTGATCTAGGAAAACGTCATTCAGCAAGTAAAACGGTAAACCGTTTGACGTTTTCAAAATATGTGCTTAATACCAGTCAAGGTCACTCAATCTCCAGGCAGAGTTATCGTTCCTTGCACTCACATATATCTCTGCTAACTACTAAATTTCAAGATTTTGGTAAAACCTGTTAAATTGGAATATTTTTGCCTGACTGAAACTTATTTATTTCCTTGTTGTAAAATATAATTTTCAGAATAACTGCAAATTAGATGTTGCAAAGATTTGAAATAATGCATGAAAAGAATTTAGTTTTTACTCGGTACTATTTTTACTACAAAAATAATACGTACTTATGTCTTCCTCAATTGATAACGAATATGTAAACTTTTCAAACCGAAGCTCGATAGCAAACAATTACTAAAAAAATGTAAACTAATAGAAAAACAAATTTGAAAAACTGAGTATAGGTCTATATTTTATCGTTGAGGATCACGCAAAAAGGATTTATTATAAACATCGTCATAACTGTTTTGAATAATCACGTGACCTAACCGTTTCGCCCTACTTTTCTTACAACCACAATGTAATGACTCTGGGTAGAGATTGTAGTTCACTAGGAATTGAAGTTGTAAATGCATGCTTATCATCAGCTACATGATTCACATTCTTGTTAAACCATAGACAAAATACAAAAACCCCATTTATAGATCAGCTGTTTTCGGCAGCTGAATATTAGAAACTAGGACGTCATAGATCTAAAAATGGCAGCTGCCATATCCGTTTCAATCGTGAACGCCCGACCAATTCCGTCATTTCTTCGGGATCCAGTAAATGGTATCACGACGCTTTGGTATTGTTAAAAGAAAATATTGACATTTTGATCGTCGGAAGGCCAACGGCACCTAATTGATGAAGCAATCGGCTGAATAACATTGCAACATTTGATAACTTTGATTTTGAATGCGAATTTATTTTGGCGGGAATCGAAACCTGCGTATTACTTTCTAGTAATACTGCGAAGCAGCCTACCGAGATGTTGCGAATGTAACCGTTTTATGAAACAACCTTCAAATGGTCATATCTTCTTTGTTTGCCATCCGATTTTTGATAATTCTTTCACCTTTCTCCAAGTTGTTAAAAACTCCAATAACGAAGATTATTTGCTGATGCTTACTTTCCATTTAAATGCAATATTACAACATACTAAACAAGTAGACAGCCTTATAAAGAAAAGAAACACACACGTAAAACATTGTGTTCGGTTTGTGCATGCAATCACATTTCTCTTATTATTACAGGGCATACTTTGTTTTCACTGAGAACTTATTGGTGTTCATAGTGATTTATTGGTAATTTATTTCCCAGGGACTTCACTCTGATGAGCATGTACTTGCAGCATCAAAGGTACTTGCTTTTCCACCCCCTGGGGCTAGCATAAACTGGAGTATTAATTGAGAAAACAAACAGTATGGTTTACAAATAAACAAGCTATCCCCAATTAAGACGCGGTAATATCAAGTACACAAATAAATGGCGACGGCTTTGATCTTGGAGAAAAATAATCATTCAGTAATATGTTATTGAGAAAGTTTGGCTTTTTACAACCACGACGGTTTAATTTTTGAGCTGTTGTGTTAGCAACTCTTTTGAAAATATCATGATACAACTGCTATTGTTTCGGTTTACACTTAATTATTAAATACATACAAGTGAACGCAGTGGAGTTTAGAATCAAAATACAATTTTATATTTTCATTGTTTACATGTTAGCCATATAATCGTTATATTTTCACAGACTGATGCACAATTTTGTTAAGCTTTATATAACCCAACTTTTAACTAATAACATTTGCTTGGATATTGGTTTAAGAAAAGGAAGTCACACTGCCAAATCATTGAAAAAAATGGAAAGCAGTGAAGTATTTTAGGAAACTGAAAGTAATTTAGTTTTGCTGAGACAAAACTCAAAAAAAAAAGTATTTCCCAGAACATTTTGAAAGACTTTAGAGTTTAAATGTTTTTGTCAGTATAAAAAAAAGGCAACTTCGCCAAATTGATTTTGATATACTACACATACTAAATATATTAAGGCCAGGCTGCTAACCACTACTGATAAGGGAGTGCATTGTGAAACTGTTGACTCGTTCTTGCTTATGTATGCACACTTACATTTGCTTAATCATGACGGTCCTGTAATTTGATTTGTATAAACTAATATATGAAAGAAAGCATGTCGTTGTTAATTTACCGATTCCATTAAATTGGAATTTAGCTGATACTGTATTTTGTTTTGTCAATTTCACATTTTCGTTTTGAAAGTAATATATATTGAATGCACGGCATCCCACGGTTGTTTCTTGTTTTATAGATGCACGGCATCCACGGTTGTTCTTGTTTTATAGATGCACGGCATCCACGGTTGTTCTTGTTTTATAGAATGCAACGGCATACACGGTATGTTCTTGTTTTATAGCATGCACGGCAGCCATGTTGTTTTTTTTTGTTTCACTTTAACGTAGTTTTTCTTGCACGACATCAAAACGTAGTTTTTTCTCGTAAATGCATATAACTTTAATTTTTCTTGTACGGCATCCATGTTTGTTCTTATTTGATAGAATGTAATTTTTCTTGCACGACATCCACGTTTGTTCTTGTTTTGATATAAAAACGTAGTTTTTCTTGTTCGGCAGACATGTCGGCATCCACGGTTTTTTTCTTGTTTGTTTAGAACGTAGTTTAGAACGCACGGGAATCAGTGTTTTGCTTTTATGTGATAAACGTATTTTTTATTATGTAGGTCCTTGAAATCTTGTATTACGCTCAAGTAACCTCTTGTTGATTCAGGAGAAATAATTGCCGACCTGTGCCACTTATTGAAGCGTGGCCCATCGTGTGCCAATCTGAACACAGATTAATCAGTATTAATATGAAGCAGCAAATAAAACCTAATTAATGATTCACATTTCAAAAGTGTTGGGATGAGACGTTAGGAATAGATAAGGGTTAATTTTGCATGTCAGGTTTGCGTGGGGGTCTTTTGATCTTTTATATACGTTGCATAACATAAATGTCAGGGTCTATATGCTCATGATAAATACATTTTGATTTTGCTTTTATGAAAAATATCTGTGGTGTTCCCTAACTAATTTTTAATAAATATTCTAGGTTTAGCTGTTCCACTAAAATGTTCTCAGAGACGGCGTGGCGGTCAGTGATAGTTGGAACCTACAGCAACTACCTCAATTTGCATTGCTTTGAAAATTAGAACACATTCCTTATCTTTTTAGAAAGGAAATACCATTTTTCTAAATTCTACAAATTGTGCCCGTGTTACCTGCATTTGACATATACAGTTTTCTTTAAATATTTAGGGCGTTTAGTTACTGGAGGCGGAATAATCCTAGAGTGCTGTAATACCACGTGTCCTGTGCTTCTTACGAGTCACTTTCGATTTTTGTAATATGTCTTTGTTTTCTAATTGCAGGAATGAAGATTCACAAAAGAGGGCCATACGGTTCGGTTTTGGATGAAAATTAGTTTTATAAACAGCACACTGAATAAAAACAACCTTTCCCTGTTTTAAACCTGTGTTTTAAAACTATCAGATCAAAAACCGTAAGGCAATGACACGCCGGTTGCTTCCAAGTGGTTCAAAGGACGGTCAGCAACCGCGTTCGATAAGGTATTTGGTGTTTGCCCTAAACATTTGAAATCCAACGGTATTTCTTGTTTCCAACGAAAGAGTAACATTATGTGACCCCTATGCACAAGTATTGTTTCAATAAATACACGGATATTAATGATAAAGGTATGGCCAAAGTTATCATTAATCAACGATCAGTGCGGTAAAGTGTGTCTACATATACGTCAAAGGTGCAGTAACAATATGTATTGTCTGGAAGTGACAGGAATGCCTACGGACAGATAAGACGTATTCTTTATAGTAACATGTTACAAATGCAGCAAAAATGACCACAGAAAGAGCGGAGATAAAAAAAAACCACGTCGGACCGTCGGAGAGATAGTA